>CALSBV010010288.1:4669577-4746201 GCA_943590825.1 Bovichtus diacanthus
GCACACACACATCAGTATTAACAAATGTTGCATGTAAATAGGCTTATATTTTGTGTATCTATGCTTTATGTGGGTCTGTGTGTTTGTGTGTGTTGAAAATGTGTGAGAATGCCTGCCTGGAATTGGCACTGACTCCAGAAGCTCACAGTAATGCATTCACTTTTGGTACATAAATCACAATCAGCCCATTCTGCCATCTGGGTTACTGCTACATGGCCCTTGTAATGTACACCCTGGTTAGACCACTGGCTGAATAAATGAGTCTAGGATACAAAGCAGATACGTGTCTGTAATGGGCAGTAAGGTGGCAAATGTATTCCTTTTTTTTTTTTCTCGCGAAGAATTTATTGTATGTTATATTCCATAGCGGCAGTTAAAAGATACGTGCACTGTGTGTGCGCACGCAAGTGTGCTCGTGCCCATCTGCTAATCAGCTGATCTTAAAAAAAATGTAAAGAGCCTTATAACAAAACTGTAGTTAAGATTGGTTTAGTAAATAAAGAAGAAATGACAATAAAAGTGCACAATCTCCACACTCTGAGGCATTTGCACAACGGTACAGACATTTGTTTCAACATGGCAGAAATCTAGGAAGCTGAACTGTTGAATTCTAAACAGCTCAGGAAGGTTTTGTACACGATGTCTTTTACTTCACAAAAAAACTAAACAATATATATATATATCATTTAATTACATCGTTTTGAGAATAAAAATGAAGATAAGAACAACAGCATTCCTGGCGAGGCTTAACTTTAAACCAATAATTGTGCCTTAAATCACCCTGGCGTCTTGCTGATCTCCACACCAACTAATTTTCGTCCTATATTGTAACCTGCAAAAAAATCAATTTTTGCGAACATAGGGTCAATAAAGGCCATGATCTTCACCCAGAGGTCCTGCCTCTTTGACAGATTCCTGAACAGATCAGCATCTAATTGGAAAATTAAAGTCATTGATTGGCTATTGGGACAAGAGGCATTTCTCTCACTTTCCCAAACACCAATTAGCTCAGGATAAATGATAAACTGAGGCATGCCAGCGGTCTCACAAACACACACAGCAGCCCATGTACACACTTAGACACACATCCATGCAGGCATATACTGTACGTGTGCATGTACATGCTGATACACACGGTCAAGAAGGCAGACACCCTGAAGGAGTAAACTTGAGCATGTCTAACCTCAGCCAAGGTCACTCAATAATATCCAAGCTTAAAGTGTACTGTAACCCCACGGTCACAAATCATATTCGCCGATATGAAGCACAGACACACAAGTCCTACTGTTGGGAATAGGTTGTATTTTATCCGGAGACCACAGAGATGAAGTGGCTGCCTCCCGACAAAACAAATATTAGGTTGGAATGGAATAAATTTGATCAATGTTGTAGTAGTGATGTACAGCTAGTAGTCTTTGAGTCTTCTAGTCTTTTACCACAACAAACCTTTTTCTCTAATGAGCCTCCATCAGTGACTGTCTTATGATATGACAGACACAATTAAAGTAAATTTAAACACCATGTCCACAAATAATTTCGGTAGTTGGTTTACAGAAATCAATCAAAAGAAAGTGAAAGCAACAAGAAACAATGAGATGTTGTGGATTGAAGGGAGAAGCATAATTCAAAGACACAGTAACACTAAAGCATGTTGCACAGAATTTGGATCATGTTCAGCAAAATGTATTAAATAAAGAGGAAATGAACTGCGGTTGATGCAAAGTTGATCTCTGAATATCCATTAGATGCACACGAAGATTGAACATGATTAAAATACTAATTGATGGTAATATCAATAGAAGCCCAGCGGTGATAAACATAGTAAAAATGTAAAAAAATAAATAAAAGGGACCGACCATTATGATTTGCAACCCTTATTCTCTGTAACCAGACTTTAAGGCTTTAATCTACAACAACTGTATATGTGAAGGATTATCACAAAGCCGGATGAACACAAATTCAATGCATTGTTGACTGATAATAAAAAATAACTGTTTCGATGATAGTATGCCTATAAATCTGCATTCAGTCATTCAACAGCATGGATTTAGTGCAGAGTGGCACACATCCAACTTCTCGAAATGCATCCTGTTGGCGCATCAAGTGGCTGCAGTCCTCAGAAACGCATCCCACTGTGCATGAGGTGCGTGCAGTCATTTTCCACCCGTGTAATTTCATTTATGATAAATGAATGCTAAAATTCGGCTGGCCTGTATATTGGCACATATGTTCACTCTTGATTACAGGTATCAGTGTTTAAATGTCCACAGTCATGCAAAATGCCTGCGCGCACTACAAGTGCTGCCTAATGTTACTGTGGAGATTTCCCTGAAATTGTGCCTCCAATAATTGCATGCGACGCAATTATCAACGTGCAGACGTATCCCGGCTCGTGTAACCCGTCGGACACCATTCCCCACTTCACCGTAACCTGAAAATCGTTACTATTAACCAGTTTACTGTCTTAGTAATTTAATGTCAAATAATCACGACTGGTTCTCCTTTGCACCGCTCATTACCGACCACACTTACCCGCCGGTAATTATGTTACAAGTGGCAACAAGTTAGGCGGTAATGTTCAGCCTTGAAGTAAAGACGAAAAAGGTTCAATGAAATACAAAAAGGCACCATTCTGCCTCTTCATACACATGCACGCAAGCACACAAACACACCAAAATCACTGTGTATGAATAATGCAATTTCCCCTCTTTTGCGGTGCACACACAACTCCTACAGTGCAATGTCGAAAGGCATTATGGAGTTGTATGTTACAAGACCAAGCCACGGCACAATGAACTTTCCTATTAGATTAAAAGTCTTACCTTTGTTATCGTGCGGCGGAAACAAATACCTTCGCCTTGGCAAGTTGCAGTGGGACGCGGTGACGGCTATTCAACTTGCCGCTTCCTCCCGGAATGAAAGGTGTACGATCCTCTGTGTGATAAAAAAATTAATCAGAGGACAGACGCTCTGTGCGCCCTGTCTGCCACCGCTCTGCGCGTCTGGAGTCTCCGTTCAGAGAAGCGCAGGGAGAGGGACGGCCAAGCCGCTCTCGGCACGGCGCGGTGTGGAAAGCCCCTGGTGGTGATGGAGGGAACCTACAGATGAAGAGGTGGAGGAGAGAGAGAGAGAGAGAGAGAGAGAGAGAGAGAGAGAGAGAGAGAGGGGGGGGGGGAGTAGTACAGTGATCATCGGAGCCGCCATAAAAAAAAGGAATAGAGAAGCATTTATATTTGTTGATGACCCATCTCCTTTGACAGACCCTATTCTCTAAATAGATGCATGGCTTCACCTTAAGCTACACCCTTGTCATAATGATTTGAGCATTTGACCAAGTTTGTGTATTATGAAAGAAAGCAATAACAGAGAGAGCTGAAACACACAAACTGAATCCATGACTTTCAGAGCTAAAGGAATTCACGACTTGGGCAAAACAAATGTTGCAGTTCTCCCCTTACTCCTCAGTCCAGTCCTTATTTTCCATGCAGTGATGTACTGTACGTAAATAATTCAATCATCGATTCTTATCATTACAAAGAGTTGGAGGAACCACCGTGGTTTCCAGCTGCAGTGGAGTAGCATTGTTTTAACACTTGCATGAGTGGTAAAGGGCAAGGCAAGTTTTTTTTTTTTTTTTTTTTTTTTTTTTAGCATTTCATACACAGAGGAAGCTCAAGGTGCTGTACATAATGACATTTTAAAAAAAGACACGGGTGAGATAAATAGTATTATAATAGTAATAATATTTTTTAAATAAAGAAAGACACAGGTACAGTAGGAGGAAATTAAGAAATGCTTGAGCACAATGGACTGTGATGAAGTCCAGAGGTAGTATTCAGATGTATTATCTTTGGGTATTGGACAATGTGGAAATGTCAAGTATGCCTGTTTCTTTGAAGTGGTTTACCTGTTAATCAGTATGTGTGCTTGTGTGCATGTCTGAGAAATATGCAGTGAGAGACGAGGGACACGAATGTGACAGAGGGAGAGAGACTGACGCACAAAGAGAGAGGCAGATGTCTCTGCTGCAGATTGCCCAACATCACGACCGGCTAGAGTCTCTTAGGGGCTCAGTCAGCAAGGTTAGGGAGGTTAGGAAACTGATGTACCAACAAGGATTTTATAAGCTGATGCTGTTCACAGAGCGGTGCTAAACAGAGGAAGAAAGACTCAGAAAGAGGAGGAGGCACAGAGGGAGATGGGTGAGAGCGAAAGTGAGGAACAGGTTATAAGTTCTCATGTTATTCCTAAGTAAGGACTTCATGACTGGCTGGTTACAAATCAACGATTCAAGGCGTAGACACACAGGGAGAAGACACACATGTGAAACTGTACAGAATAGGCAAGGAATTGCATTGCGTTTGGGAACACAGTGTCCGTTTTATCTTATGACCACACCACTGTTTTTCATTGCTGATGCATTGTTTGTCATATGTTTTGATTTTAAAGATTGTTTCCCTTGACACGATCAGTTATTTTGTCCGATTGCTTACTGATGCTGCTGCATTTTTGACGTAGGTGATTTGCCCGTATTTTGAGTTCTGTCGCAAGTTGGTTCGATACCATCTAAGTGTTGATTTCTATTTCCTTTAGGTGACACATACTGTTAATTGGCATTTAAGCTAATATAATTTTTCTTCCACAGTGCTACATTTCCCTTCAGAGTTAAAGTTATTTTCCATTAGGTGTTCAAATGAATGTGTCCGTCTCCTGTCCAGCCCATGAAGAGTCTGTCAACATTAAAAAAAATGTTCCATACAACTTTGGCATGGAACACTTGGTTTGTTTGAAAGTCAATTGTCACTCAAATTGAAATTCTGGGAAAGGACAGAATTGAATTAATTTGATGTACATATTCAAGCAAAAGGTTTCGTCTCGTAATCATCTTTTTGCTTGTACCCCAACCTTTGCATTATGCTTCACTTGTCGTCCCCGGTCATTTTACATAGCCAAGCTCCTGGGATGGAAGTGCTGACTAAGGAAATGCCTCTTGAATATTACATTTTCCTCAGCAGCGAGGTGTTGAAACACTGCCCGTGCCTATCGCTCAAGCCCATAATGGGAACCGGAGACCAGCAGCTACAAACATAAATATCTGTGAATATAGTATTGTAAGACACAACCAGCAGAAGATCAATACAGGGCTGTATGAGAGAGAGAGAGAGAGAGAGAGAGAGAGAGAAAATGGGTAGAAGGTCCAGAGATGGTAACGGTAGTGTTACTGGGAAACTTCACCTACTCTATCTCCTATGCGGACATGATTTCAAATGAAGGTACTAGTCAAAGGTTACTGAATCAATCTATTTTCTCCCAATGAAGTGATTTTTCCCTGCCCCACTTATTAGACCCATCTCCTGTTGTGATTCTATCCATGGTCACACGACCAATATTGCTTTTGCCCAGTTCTAAAACCAATTTGGGTGAAAAAAAACCAGCTGGTTTAAAACCCCTCTTGCTCATAGCCCTACAATATAAACCAACTTGGCATGATCACATGTGCAGCACAGAGCAGCAACATTGCAACATAGTAACGGTCCGATTGTGTTGTGATAGCACGCTCAGAAGGTTAAAAAACATTGTGAGCTGCGGTTTATGGCCTTCTGCCCAAATCAGCACCCTGGACAACTCCTAATATCCATACAGTAGACCGTGGGAGAGAGCTGCATCAAAGCGGATTTTGGATCAGCACCATGGACAACTGCTCATTTCTAAAATGCCAGACTGTGGTTTCAAAGCTGAATCAAAATCAACAGCCAGTCATTTACAAATGGATAACCGTGGGAGAGAGTTGACTCAAAGCTGATCCCAAATCAGCACCATGGACAACTCCTCATTTCCTCACCACAGAGAGTGGATTAAAGCTGCTTCAAAGACAGCACCACGGACAGCGTGAGTTATTCATGCAACCTTTCTCCACTAAACAGCATTTCTTCTCCTTGGGTGACATAGGAAGCTATCCAAAGACCTGCATTAGACAGCAGTGACTTATTTATCATCTCTCGTGCACTCCCTATGGGTGGCCACAGGTCTAGACAAAGAAGTCAAGGAGCCATGTTTAGAAATTGACATCATCCATCTCAAATTCTCGTCATTTAAAAATGACAAAAGCAAGCTGAGTAAATTGCAATACTAATGTTCGGCAGGTGTGGAAAGAGCCTGTAGAGAGCAGATTCAACACATTAACTCTAATGAAAAACTAGCAAGCCAAAAGACTTAATTTATGTACAACTTTTACAAAGTATTGCACAATCAAGGCCAGTACAAATACAAGGCAGTGGCAGAAGCGTAGATGTAAATGTAACGCTGTGGATATGATTCAGGCACTTATTACATGGTAAATTCTTCCAAGAAACTGGCAGAGGTATAATTTTAAATAGAAATAGTGTAGGGAAGGGACTACGGATAGTTAGGATGTTTACAACAACCCTTAAACAAAGCTTGCAAGTGAGAAATAAGCAATATTGTTTCCTTGCAGCACAGCACAGCACAGCACAGCACAATACTACACACACCAACTCCATCAGGTTTAAAAAAAAAGAATGTAATATAGATTTTGTCCATGCTGTGTGTCAAATTAGGGGGGCTTTGACTCATTGAGGGTTCACTCTAGCCATTGCAGGGCCATTTCAATTCAATTTAATTCAATCCAATAAACTTTATTTATCCCTGCGGGGAAGTTTTCATGGTGGATAAAAATACATTAAAACAACACACACACACACACACACACACACTATGAATATAAAGAGTTACCAATTCACAGAACACTCACCTCAACAGCAAAATAACTCTAACCAGCATTTACCTTCTTATATAACATCCAATTTAATTTACGTTAATACTTTTCAATCAAGCCGTCAGACTGTACAAGCATAATTAGCAGAGAACTCCGAGATTCTGAGGTCGTTAAGATCGGAGGGGTTCAGTAACACGTTAGCAACAAAGGCAATTTAGCCTTCGAGAACAAATAGAAACAGCGATACCATTAGCAAAAGTATTTAGTACCTCAGATATCATGGCAGATTAAGATAAGACACTGAATGCTCATACAAAGTGGAGCAAAAACAACCTGGAGTGTGAGCAGCTCTTCTTTCTAGCTATACCCTTTACCAGATTCTATCAGATCTATCTATACTTGTACTGGAGTATTTTCTTAGTTATGTCAAAGTGAGCTCCAGGCCCTAAGTTAAAATCAACACACCTGCCAGACATACCCCTCTCAGTTTTGTGAGATCAGAGAAGAGCAACCGGAGGCCCAAATCAATACTGCATCATCCGTGTTTCACCGTGTGGATTTCAAGCCACTGCCTTCTACTTGCAACCGCTCTCTCCAATGCATTTAAACATGGGGATTTAGTGTATGGATGTTCTGGGTTAAGATGACTTGTCACTGTGTTTCCTGTTGCAGTCTATAAAGTTGGAGAAGAGAGACAGCTCTTTCTGTTTTACTTTACCAAGCTTTTGGTTTGCTTTCTGAATGCTGTATCTGGATCGCTGTATCTGTGTGTCTTCATTTACCTGTTTTTGTTGCAATTTCCAGCAATCTCTTTAGCCCTTCCTCTATTTCTCAAAAATTTCACAAAGGTCAACCTCGGATTTGCAAACATTCCACGTCCTCTGTTAATAATGTTATGTCAATAAAAGTAAGTTTTCTCATTTTATATGCCTGTCACATTTACGGTTTGTATGAAATGCTCTTTTATACTCAAGTAAAAGGGTGTACATTGGGATGAGCATTTCCTCGACACTGTGAAGCCTGTTGGTGATACCACCAGCATAGCCTGGTCGAGTTCATCCTCGCCCAGTGGCGTAGGAAGCAAACCGATTTTTAGTTGGCCTGCGTGCCTCCTGTACCGCCGACGGAATGGTTAAACAACGTACACTAGCAGTCTATTATCTGCAACGGTACAATCGGGGAAACCAGGAACAAACCACCACTCGCTTTAGCATCATCTTAAACCAAATTAGGATGGAGCAGTCCGAGATTAAAATAAGAAAGCCTAGCCAGGACGTTTGACTTGCCCGGTAAGATGAGCGGCAGTGATGAATTGTCTGTGGTCCATTGCCCTGTGACAGGTAATGATGGGATGTAGAGTAGACTTACTTCACTGAGCCGCTGGCTGGCTCATTATTGTAGCGAGTAGGGGATTTGGTTTTGTCAATAACCGGTCTTCTCTCTAAAGTAGTCACAGTCGTATCACCGACTCAACAATCAAACACAGACTGTATTAAAAGCTCCCATCAATTTGAAATTTGCAACGTTTCAATTTGGCAAAGATCTTCGTAATAATCTACTGGTGGCCCTACAGAGACACCTGTAGCCCCAACAAGAGTTTAGTTTTAAAAATACCAGATCCCTAATTATAAATACCAATTAAAACCAAAAAACAAAATAAATAAATAAATAAAAAACATTATGAATGATTTGATTCTTGTCCGTCACATGGTGTCAGATCACTTTCTTATTAAACTGGAAGCCACACTAGCCTGTCCTTGTAATATTGGTGCTGATGTATTAACCATCCGCCACATTGGTCCGTTAACTTTAACTGCACTTGGAGAGCAATTGCCTGTGGTCCTGGCTCCTTTCACTGCAGCGACAGGCCCTATGGAATATTGTCCCGGTGACTTTAACAGAGCCCTTTCTAGGCTCCTGGATTCAGTTGCACCTCTCTCCACAAAAAAAAGAAAATGTATAAAATAAACTTGTTTATTGAAGAAACGCATGCTCTTAAGAAGGCCTGCAGGTGCTAGAAAACTAAAAGTTTTCTATCCGTCATGGCACAGATTTCCTCTAACCGCGGCAAAAGCGACATATTTCTCTTGCCTAATGAATAAGAATGAACACAATTCTCACTTTCTTTTTGAAAAATGTAACCAAACGTACTCAAAAGCAGCCATCTGTTAGCCTCTCACGCTTTATGGCTCGTCCCAGATAGTAGCTGTTCTTACACATTTAGAGACTCTCTCTCTTGAAACGTTGTCTGAACTGCTGTTGGCTTCTAAACCACCTACACTCCCATTTCTGGGACCTAAAATGCCAATTATTGTTCACTTATCGATTACGCCTGGCGCAGTTCCTACTAGCTTTAAGACCGCTGTGGTTAAACCTCTCGTCAAAAATTGCACCTTCATCCAGGTCCCTTGATAATTAAGGTCAAATCTATAACCTTCCACTCTTTTCAAAAGTAGTAGAAAGTGTTGTGTCTCAGCAACCTTTGGCCCACATATTTGACAGTAAGCTTTTTTGAACCTTTTCAATCTTCTTCCAGGGCCCATCACTACATTGAAACTGCGTTGACAAAATGGTGAATGATTTTCTGTTTTTATGGATTGGATTTGAATTCTCTCTCAGCACTTCTATTACTGGGTGTTAGTGTGGCTTTTGACAACACAGATATGTATACTCCCTGACTGACTGGAAAATCAATTTGGCCTCACTAGCCTGGCTCTCACGTCATTAAAGACTTATGTATCAGACTGAGTTTCCTTCAAAAATAATACATCAAAACATTTAAAAGTGTACAAGAGTGTCTCAGAGCTCTTTTCTTGGCCCTCTTCTTTTCTTTCTGTGTGTGTCACCTCTTGGGCACATTTTACGCAGTCATGCAATTCATTTCAACTGCTATGTGCCTATAAAAAGGTGGAAGAATATTCACAAATGATCAAATTAGAGGCTTAATTGTCTGCCGTGAAAAAACTGGATGTCGCCTAAAACTGACACCATGGTCGTTGTTCCTGCTCGACATAGACAGCAGGAATAACCTCCCTGCTCACATCAGAAAGTCTGACTCTGTTGAGGCCTTTAAATGCAAACTTTAAAAACATTCAATTAAAAATGATCTTTTCACTTTAACAGTTATTCTTGGATAACTTCAGGCCTGTAAACCATTATCCCTCCAGAGGGTCAGACTTAGTCTCAATTAATCTATTCAGTTTAGTGGTCCATCTTTGTCCTGGCGACAGAATACAGTAAGCTTTTTGAAAACCAACGCTTCTCTCTAACCCTCTGTTTGTTTGTGTCCCACAAGCACAGCTGTGTGTCGCCTCTCTCTGTCTCCCTAGATTCTCCTACTTTTCCTCTCCTTAAACTCACGCTTCTCTTCTTCTCGTCTGTCCTGGGACTTCCTTCCCTCCCTTGGCTGTCGGTGCCTCATTCCATACGTTTTGGATCTAGATCTTCGTCCTCCAGGAGATTCCGCTTCTCCTCTCGTCTCTCTGGCCCCTGTACGCATGGTGTCCTACACTCTCCCTGTCTCTCCCTCTATGTGTGTGTGTCTGTGTGTGTTTCCTTTTCTCCTATCTGTGTGAATGGTGTTATTGAGTTTTGCCTCTTGTGTGCTCGTGTAGTCTGTCCTCTTGCCATGTCTCCATGGTGGAGAGGAGTTTGCAGCAGCACCTGCAAGCTGCTTGACGTCCTCCCGGATCAATATTCTTCAATCTATCTCTAATTTTGTCACTGTAATTGTATTACGTTGGTCTATTCTGTATCTGTTGTATGTCCGTCCGTCGTGGGAGAGGGATCCCTCCTACGTTGCTCTTCACGAGGTTTCCTTCATTGTTTTTCCCTGGTTAAAAGGGATTTGTCTGGGAGTTTTCCAAATCCGAATTGAGGGTTTTAGGATTGAGGATGTCGCATGCTGACCAGATTGTAAAATTGGCAAACGCGTGTTTTGCAATATTGTGCTACATAAATACAACTTACTTGAAGTGAGTGTTTTAATGAATGACTTTGATATAAACGATAATAAACAAGGACAGCCAGTACAGCACAGCAACGGTGGTCACAATTCTAATTCACTAAAATGCTTTTAAACTTCAGAAAAATAAACACAGGCTCTGTATTAGAACAGCCCACAGACTACAGACAGAGCTAAACACAGATCAGAGATTAAAAAAGTGCACATCATCAGTAAAATCATTTAAAAAAATAATGACGAAATCATGTCCACGATATGCACACAGCAGTGAGAATTCCCTGCATGAGCATACATACGCCGTGCGAAGATTTTTCGCTGGATCTGGCTTCTAAGTTAGATTTTCACACAGCAGAACATATTTGTCCCTTAATCAATGACACATTGTTGTCCAAATCAACACAAGAATTCGTGAAGCAACACTGTCCCAACGTTTTGCTCGGGCTGCAGACAAGCCCAGTTATCTCGCCAATTTGACATCTGAAGTATATCAGCTCCTATCTCTCTGTTCATCTTCCCGAGCATGTGGGTAGAAAGGACTTTCAGATATCACTGAGCCCCCCGTAGCCCACAGCTAGATCACAGTCCCCCAGCAGGGGTTGTAAAGTACCCCGACTTGATAATCTGCGCTGATTTGATCCTATCTTCTTGCAGGCCGTGGCTTCTCCTTCAAAGGAACCCTGGCAGTTGAAACTGTCTACAGATTTCAGTCCCCCTGCAACATCCATTCATTCACCAAAACAACGCGGAAGCAAACATCACAGTTTGAAATAACACTGTGACGCCCAATGAGAGAGAAATGAGACGATCGAGCAGTCACATGGTCAATTAGGATACGAGACGTGAAGTATGATTCTCCTCATCAGATTTAATGTTAGTTTACCATTGTGAAGAGCAGCAACCAGACTTGACTCAATGCTAAGCAGTCCAGGAGACCTAAAAATAGTCTTTCATATGTACCACATTAATCTTTCTTTGTGCCCCTCGGAGACATTATATTGGGGGTGTCGGGGGGGTGGGGTAAAATACAGTTATTTTCCAAAAGAGAGTTTCTTTAGTCGTATAATATTACCAAGGCATTGCATTACATTGTGTATGTGTGTGCGAGGGGAAGGGCTTGTTCGCAACGCAGAGGCAATTTATTGCATATCATTCTATTTCACCGAGATCTTAAGAATGTGTGAGGAGGAAATATCAGCATTTTGTGTTCATAACACAATTTTGGAGCCACAGCCAACAAATGGAAAAAGTGCAATATCCCACCATACTTATATTAGCTTATATAGCTTATGGATACTGTTAGGTATTTATATATCAGGAACACATATGCCATAAGTAGAGCCGTATAGAAACTTAAATTGTTCCTGGTTCTTAAATTCCCATGTACTTTGTGTGAACACTGCTATTTCTCAGAAACCTGGAAGGCTCTGTGCAACATTGTGAACACATCATTCAATAGCAAGAGCTCAAGGCTGTAAGCCAGAATTTGAAAAATCTTTGTGTATTAATCTTGAAATAATTGTACTGTTAAATATACTTGAAGGAGCACAAGTCAAGGTTGAGCACATCAACTTAACCTGATCCGCTATAAACTGAAGTTTTATTTCCTTTCAGAAAGTTCAATCAGAAAAGAAAAACAAATTATTATAGCAACTAACCAAGGTTTTAGCCATAAAAAGGACTACAGTGTTAACCAATGTGAATCTATCGTTTAAATTGGCTCACATTTTGGCAGTGTAAGACTTTCATGCCACTTCAGAGACCTTATGAAGCTGTTTAATTTAATATGCTGTATTTATATATTTAGTTTTTTTCGATCTTGCTCTTCTTTCTCAACAATGATCGATGTAGCATGATATTAAATGCCCTGAAATCAAGTTACATTAGTGTGCTAGTGAAGGAATGTTATCCTCTTTCTTACACACTGTCAGTTGTTTCATGTAACATTTTTTACCCTCAAATGTACCAACCTCTTTTATCCTTGCGGTTCAATTTGACTCCAGCAATTTAAACCTCCAGATAATGATTGTAATGAAATTTATGACCCAACTTTTTGTGTCAGGCACTTCATGTCTCTGTGCATCACATGCTGCCCATTTGTTGACACCGTATATGACCAGTTTGTTTTGAATGTATTGTCTGAAGGGACAGTGCCCACAAAAATGCAACCAGATTGTAAAAGTAATCGCTGGACCCACGTGTCCCATAATCCTGTATTGCTACGAGTCTGAGACAAAGCATATGACACGGGAGAAAACATAGAATATCTTCAGAGATGAGGTGGCTGGAAATATTCCACTGTCAGCATCCCTAAGGCTTGCTCTTGCTTTGCCTTTTGACTTGGACAATCCTGTCAAAATAAGCAACCCAATGTAGGCTTACAAGTGGGTCACATCCTTTCCAACTGTCCCCATACAACTGAAGTCGGGAGAGGGACCATAACCAAATCTTTCCTTTTTTTGGAACGTAACATGTCTACTCTTGAAGGCTGAAAGACAACAGGAGGATCAACCTCAGGGGTCTCATTCTTATCAGAGGACGATGCCTCATAATCAGGGTCCTCCTCAACATAATCTTCAGTCTTCAGACACATTCTCGTCTATTTCAATGTCAAAGAGCTGTGACTAAACCTCATCGGCAGAAAACTTTGGCTTAGAGGTCATTTTCAATTGAGACGACATAAAAAGAAAACCCAGAACCCCAAGAGAAATAGTTTAGAAGGCTGCAATACAAACTTTTATATGTTTGTTCCTCCCATGTTTTGTGTGAAGTATCAATGTCCTCACAGGAACCATATTTGGACTCCTCCATTTGGACATACTGTATCAGGGGTTTTCGCATTACAACAGATATGGTTCTGGCAGGTTCCGGCCATAAATATAATATAATTGCATGTGATAGTGACCTCAATACCAACCAACACAACTTTAACAAATATGTGTAAAATGTAATATATTTCTTCTATGTTTTAAACAGCTTGAACAGCATGGGGTCAAGGACCACTGATGCGTACAAGGACATTAAAAATATATCATCACCAAAGGATAATAGGAGTGTCAAACAAGTGAACGTATAGTAAACAAAAGTAGATCAATACACTCATTAATTTTTTTTGCCACTCCATCTCAGCCTGTTTTAATTCTCCTTGATCTGCGCAGCCTTTAACATGGTCAATCATTACTTTTCACTTGATCATCTTAACTAATATAGGAGACCAACAGCTTCTCATGTTTTAGGTGATAACTGATGTTTCTTACTAAAACCTGTTTATCTATCCAACCATTAATGCTTGGCATCCTTCAAGGCTCTGCACTTTCTCCAATTCTGTTCTTTATCTATACGCTCTTGCTCGCTAACCCAATCAAATCTTTGTCGTTTCAACTCTTTTTTTTTTTTCCACTTCTATGCTGATGACACTCTGTGTTGCTGTCAATCCCAGTTCTTGCTCTCAATCTTCAATTTATGTCTTCTAGTTCTTAAAAGCTTGGAGACACACTTCACATGGATCATGCTGTCAAATATGTTTTCTCTTGCTTCCAAGATATTTTAGACCTTACTTCTCATGTGGCATGGCTGTCAGGGTCTTGATTTTGTCTCCCAACGTCTGCCACTCATAGGGGCTGGGCTCTTCTCAGTGCTGTTCTTCTCTCTGGGTTATATGGAAAAGCTTGGCATCCTCCATCTTTCCAGCTACCCTGCTCCCTAATCTACCAAGCTCCATTCTCTGACATCTGTCACAGCAGATTACATCTCTCAAACTATGTCAGCTATATCAATCTACCTGCCACTCTATATTGCCTTTAATAATGCTTAGTATTTGACAAATGATCTTCCTATTGCCTGGTTATAATTGCGCTGTTGTATTTTGTATGTATGTTGTGTAGCTACACTTTTTTTCTGACAGTTATTTTCCAAAATACATCTTCTATTGCATCAGCCTTTCAAAAGGGCTTCTGTATATTTATATATTTTTTAAAGAGAGAGAGCTTGGACATAGTCTGGAACTGTTCCTGACACTGTAATACCCATTGTGACTTATAGTATACATCTGGGCTATAAACATAAACATTACTTGACACCGAAACAAGCATGCTTACATCAGTTTGTTTTTAGCACAAAATAGTGTGTGTGTGTGTGTGTGTGTGTGTGTGTGTGTGTGTGTGTTCCAATCTAAATGTGTTGAAAAGAGAAGACAAGGCTGTCATATTGTCTCGTGTGGCTGGTGTCTGATGATGCGAGCATGTGAAGGGAAGCGAAGGGAGCAGTTAACCTTAAACTTTCACCATGTTGGTTTCTTGAATTTAATCCCAAACAAAATGCTTCAGTCTGGATGCTGGTGTGTGCCGTGTGCATTTTATCCCATAATTGCTTTTATTTTATTTTTTATATTTTATTATATGCAATGGTTCTGGATTTACAAAGGCAGATTCTTTGGGTTTGTTTCGAAAAAAAGAACATTTTCCACCAAAAGAAAAATGTATTCCTTTTTTCTAAGCAAAACTGTTTTGCATCTTCCCACAACAGCCAGTGTGATGTCTGACAGTTCATTCTGGCTTATTTTCTAAATGTATCTGAATGCGCTTAAGATCATCCACCTCCAACTCGGATATCATGGACTGTGCAGTAACACTAATGTTAGAAGAAGTTCTAACGGGCTCACACTTTTCCTCTGACTTTGGCTCACCCCCTGTTTCATGCATTCATTATTTAATGTCATATCAGGCCTACATACAAAAAGAAAAATTACACCCAAAGCCTTGTTCTCCACAGCGGGTAATGTTATCCGAGTTGTCTTGGCAGCAGCGGAAATTACTAAGTCTCATAACTTTAAACAAAACAGAAATATAATGCTCAAATAGTCATAGTGTACCTGGTCTATACAGTAGTATAATACTATGTAACGTCTCTCATACAATCAAAATCCATGGTTAGAACAAAATATGTAGGTGGTGTTTATCAATGTTTATCCTTATCAGGTGGCACCTTGTATGCACAGTAGCCTCTGACTCTGTATAATTGTGTGTAAATGGGTGAATGCTGACATGTGTTGTAAAGCGCTTTGAGTGATCGCCAGGATTGGAAAAGCGCTATATAAATGCAGTCCATTTTTTATAGTATAATAAGGAGAATTTGGCCAGGTTGTTCTGCAAAATGTCCCTCCAGAGACAGGTTTTTATTTTCTTTATAGGAAAGAAAACTGCTCCTTGCTGACCGTTTTAGCAAAAGGGCCTCCGCTGCATGTCCTCTGTGTTGCAGCAGTGGAGCCGTTTGATTTGACACAAGGTCATGGGGAGCTCTGATTGACATGCACGACTACTGCCTTTGCCACGGAGGGGTCTGTTTTGGCAGCACTTCCCTCTCAACGCAACTCAGACGGCAATCAGTCATTCACGAGTACACTGCCATGCAACAGCCTGACATGAGCGGGCAACCTGATAGATTGACTGGAGGAGAGGCGGAGAGACTTTTTAAAATGTACACTACAGGCTTAACAGCCACACCGCACAGGGTGTTCCAGAGAGATGAAACTAACAAATAGATAGAGAGAAATGAGAGAATAAATGTTGCTGTTCTTTAGGACTTCAATTGACAGAATTTTAAATGTTTGTTTTGTTTGTTGCTAAAACAACATTCAGCGTACTGACCCTGATAAATTTGGATTTCCCCACTTACTCCTAATGGAATCCAGCAAACTTATTTTGTTTGGCAGTGTTTAAGCCGCCAATGCTGACACTTCTGCCAATGACCCAATACAATGGAGCTACATGGAATTTTGTTTTTGGTACTCAAAAGGCAAAATGTCATTGTTTCCCTTCCTTTTGATCTAGGAGGTCTATTGACAGGCATGTCTGTGGATTATCCTGCATAACACGAACACTGTTCTGTTACAAGACACTGCTGATAAGTCTTTTATAAATGTAATTGTTTGATGCTTCGAGTACCACGACCCAAACCTAATTTATTGCCACTGCTGTGGTGGAAGATTCAGGAGGGGAAATGTCAGAACCCTGCCAAAAGAAATTGAAAATATCTGGCAAGGTTTTAAATAGAAAAACATGTTTTTGTTTGTTAGTTTGTTCCCCCCACACTCCCCCTGTTTTTTTCAATGTGCTTAAGGCATGAAGATTAATTCATAAGATGAACAACAGCAATTTATTTCGGAAGTCAAGAGCAAGTTTCCCCCCCCCAACAAAACCATTGTATATGCAATACATCAGCATCAAATATTTTGCATATATATACAGTATATAGGTTGTCCTACCTTTGAGCCTTATTGAGTGTTAAGACCCTTGAGGCACTGGCCACCTCCTATCTCTAATAGTGAAATGTGGCATAAAAAGTCATTATAAAAACTGAGCCATTACTCCTTTTTTTCTAAGGGTTGAGAACATTTGCATGAAATCACATATATGAAAGAGAAAATGATGGCAAGGCAGTTTTTACATTTTACTTCCAACCTTCATGCTGCAGCATTATATGGCAATTACAGACATGGTTCACCTCTATTGGCTTAGCCATAAACTCTAATTCCCACATAGTAGTGATTAATTTGATTTTCTGAAGCTTTAAAGGGAAGCTTGGCTCAATAACATATTTCATTTTTTTTCCGGCGTAAGAAAAGAAAATCAACTTCAAAAGCAGCGAAAATATCATAATTACTGATACCGGTGGACATTTTCTTTTCCATAATCAGTATGTAATTTGTAAATTATGTCCAACGCAACGAACGACTGGATAAATAAAAATCCTTGTACCACTATATACGATCCACGTATACAGCCGTGTGAACTGGCGACAACACTGCAGGTTGTTTTGTATGCACAGTAGCTAAAAGCTAAGTGTGCTATTAAAGTTGTTTGTGGTGCCATTACAGGCCTGTCTCTAAAACTGGCATGTTATGACATTAATGTTGATGGTGGTGATTCAGAATCTGCTGACTGCATAGGATCTGAGGCGGATCAATACAAACTGCACGTATGTAAATGCAGTCATTAAATCTTTTGTCAGTTAGGTGTCTTTCAGGAAATATGCAATAGCTATAGTGAAAAAAAAAAAACAACAGACAAAATAATTGCTTTGAGTGGGAAAAGGAAAAAGAAAGTGTCCCTTTTTGGTTTCAGGGGACAGTTGGTGTCACTCTTTGATCTAAACGTAAGGAATATTTTTTGGCGTGACTCTGCAGAGGTGATTAAGTGAAGTTAAGCACATGACAACATCTGCTGCTGTTGAATGCAAATGTGCTGTTGTCCCAGTGACACTAAACACAGCATCAGCAAGAGCATGGCGTTGCATTCTTATTAACTAAGTCCTCATTTACAGTATAGGATGGAAATAGAGACAGAACGCATGAGCACATTTAATCAAAAAAGCCCTGTAGTATCCCCGAAGCCTAAACATTAGTTACCTATGCAGCTTGCATAATAATATACCCATTCTGTTAATGTGTTTGACCTCAGGTACAGTACTTTCCACTCTGTTTCATTGTCTGATAGTCAGTGTTTGAAGTTTAAAAAAGGCGAGGACACTTGCAGAAGTGGAAATGTTGACTGCGCTACACTATTTGACCTCAATTACTTTCCCCATGGATAAGATAAGGGCCATTAGATACATTATTCTACTTCCATTGAACGCAGTTTTATGACATTACGAGTCGAGCGGTTTTGGCGCCAGTGACTTTGTTTCTATTTCTCTGCATGTTTTGCCATGTTTTCTGTGCACGTGTCTGACACTGGCATTTTTTTAATTTAAAAGTTGAATGCACAATTTAAGATAGTCCCCTAAAAATGTCTAAAAAAGTTTTCTAAAAACTACAAAGCCATGCCACTTTGTAATTCAGCTAGTACATTTATTAAAAAGTAGGAAAGTGGACTGATTGAACCTTTGTGGTTTTGTTATTTTCATGCGATTGTTGACAATAAAAATATAGTTATATGTTAATGCTTTAATCAAAGTAGTCCGCAGTTGAAAAACAACTTCTTCTTAATTGATTATGTCGCTGAAATAACAATCAAGCTTAATGTGATTCTCATGATACTGTGAAATATTAATAAATTAATATTAATGGTGTTGTAGGGACCATAGACCTCCTGTTGGGTTTAGGAAAATGTATCAGGAAGGACTTGGTTTAGCTCAGGGTGATATCATAGTTTGTAAAAAAACAAATCAAATAAAAAGTTCTGAATATTTACAATAATCATTTTCACCTGGCAGTTGAGAACAAACAGTGAACTTTCCAAATAGAGAGTTTGCAATACCCATTTCAAAATTCAGTGCTGTTCAGCTGAATGAATAAATATCTAGAATTAAACCTCAGAGCACTATGTCACTGTGTAATCTTGAGAATGGAGAAGAACGGCTTCTGTGAATGGTAAAGACGTTTTCCAAACCAGACATTTTGTGCTTTGTCTGTGTCGTTCCAGTTACTTTAAACCCTCAGCTCTCCAGTTTCCCTCAGCTCCACTGCGTCCTGAAGAGCACACAAGCTTTTCATCTCTCTACACATCACAACTTCATGCTTGATCACCCCTTGTCTTTGTAGATTGAAGATAGATAAAGACATTCATCTTGATCAAGCACACTCAATACAAGATTCCCCACAAACACCAGGGAAAAGCAGAGTTTGTCTTCCATGACCTGTGACTATGAAATATTAAAGTACTTAAATATTTTAGATTTTTTTTTTCTCTCTCTCCTAGAATGCATGTTTATCAGACTTCTGAGATAATTTATGTCTACAAATAAACAGAACATGACAGCAGCCATCATCAAAGCAGACAGATTTCTGCACACATGTAGAAATGGCTGAGGAAAAGTGATGAAATATCAACATCTACACGCCCTGGCGATGGTTATTAATTCCCTTTTGCCAAACTCATATCTTTCAAGAATATTAATTCTGCTGACTGATTTGCTTTTGTAATAACCTAATAGTATGCCACTACCATGCTCACTCGCCTGGAACTGATAGGGAGAAGAAAATATCGATTGCGAGATCCTCAACGTGTGGCTACAGATTTAATGGAGAGATTTAAATTTGTTCTCGTGTTTTTTTTTGTTTTTTTTTTATACATACAAACTTATTAAAATTAAAGAATAAACAACACCAGATGGATATATGAAACACAGATGCAAACAGAGCAAGGAATAAAGCCTCATAACAAGATAATATGCCAGTGAATTCAAGGTTAAGGAGGACCACAGTGTGATATTGTCAAAAGGGCCTGTGGTTGAAATAATGGTCCTCTTATGAGGGTCTGATCTGAAGAAAAGTGTGATGAAACAGCGTTGGCCTTTTCAGGTGAGCTATGTGCATGACATTTCTCTCGTCTGCTCTCTGAAGCCTGCTCAAAATGTGATGTCAATATGTTTTCCACAGAACTGGCATCTCACTATATTTTACTCAGTTTGTGAGATGGAGAGGACATTTTGAAAACAAGCCCTTTCTGGTTCGTCATTCACACACGCCCACACACTGTTCTCTCCAGTCTCAACTCCATCTGACAATGTTGCATCTATTCTTCGCCTTCTGAATAAACTAAAGCCCCATGCAATAAAGAAAGTCTTGAGGCGGTATTATTTATTTATTTACAGACGTTTATTTGGGGGGGGTTTGGGGGTTTCAATTGCATGTAATATGTCCCCTGTCAGAAATGGTTTTGTTTTTAGATTTTTATTTTTCTAGGCCAAAAGAAGAAGAGGCGGTCTAGGGAGAAAAGGAAACTGCTGGAGAGGTGGAGGAGAACAAGATGCATCTGCCTAGAATATGCCAGGATTTCTTATCATGCAGTGTACTCCTGTTTGTTCTGCATGTGATGCTGTCTTGTTGTCATATTCTATGTACATACAGTACACGCACTCTGAGCCAACACTGCTTTGTAAGCTGTTTGCAACTCGACAACAATAAATGTAGCCATTCTAGTCTGTGAAAAAGAAACGATAGAATCTGTCATATCACCCCACTGGTTCGTAAAGGGTGATGACACCTGTGTATACTGGTGGTGAAAGGCTGAGACTTCAATTAATCAAACACACATGCTGAGTCAGGGTCATCGGGAAGATGATTACATTGACAATTCCAGCAAACGTTTGAAGGAAAAGAGTTTGTGAGGGTTTAAAAACATGTTCTTTGTGTTGCAATGAGTTGTAAGCTTTAAAGAAAAAAAAAAAAAAAATTGTACGGTAAAATAGCTTCAAATTTATAGTGATAGTCTGAATGATTCTGAAGGACTCCATTGAACATCTCAGCAAACCACTTAAGGAATGAAAAATATGAGCAAATTGTTAAAGTTACAATGTTTTTTTTCGAGCTGACTCTTCATTTATTTTTTTCTGAACTAGCTAACGTTACATCTCAGCCGAGGAGAACTCCATTAATGTCTACATCTCGCCCTGTCACTAGCAGCAGCCTTTCGTCCATGAGTAGATGCACACCTTCTTCTATGCGGTATTACGATAGAAGAAAAATAGTTCCTACATTGCTACTATTTCTTTGTCTCCAAGTGCCATCTAGTTCCAATATATTCAAGAGAAAGCAGGCACCTCTATGGAAGATCTCCAACCCTGGGCAACTCACACCAAAACAATCTAGATTGATTAATAGCACAACTAGTAAGAGGAAAAATATGTATTTTTTGATTTTTGGGGGGAACTGTCCCTTTAAGAACTCTTGGTGGACAGGATCAGCTCTGGAAATCCAGAGACTGGCACACTCGGGTGACAACAGAGGCTTCTTTAGTGCTACCAAGGCTGTCTATGGACCAGCTACTGTGGCTTAAACCCCATGACCTCAAAGGAGGGCATGAGCTGCTGAAGGACAACGAGTCCATTCAACGTCCAATGGAAGGAGCACTTCCTCAACTCCTCAACCGTGACAGCCCATCAACGTGCCAGACATTACCAGCCAAATTCCCCAGAGTCCCATCAGAGAAGACATGGGGGAACCTCCCACCATGACAGATGTTCAAAATGCAATCAGGAGCCTTAAGAACAACATGGCCGCTGGTCCAGATGGGATACCAGCTGTTGAAGGAAGGTGCACCAGAGCTCCTGTACCATATTCACACCCTCCCTCAGAGCTCAAGGATGCTCTGATAGTGACCATATTCAAGAAGGGGGCTAGGCTAAATGTGGAACCTACAGGGACATCTCACTCCTTTCAACAACAGGTAAAGTACTTGCTCTTATCCTCATAAACAGATTGCTAACACTGTTTGAGGAAGTAATACTAGCATCCAGAGGTATAGTAGACATGATAATCACAGCATGGCAATTCCAGGAAAAAGGCCACACATGGTCTTAATAGAGCCTTTGACTCGGTAGACCGCCAGGCTCTGTGGAGCATACTATCAAGGTACGGCTGCCATGATAAATACATCACAATATTGATGCTTCCACATGACGGCGTGTCACTCACGCTGCTCAGTAACAGCAGCACTGAGTCTGAGCCCTTCACTGTGGAAACAGGGGTTAAACAGGGATGCATAACCATTGTCTGAGTTGTGCCAGTGGAGCCTACACCAGACTCAGGGAAAGAGTCTTTGAATACCGAGACCTCTGGGCCCAAATAAAACTCCTAGTCTACAGAGCCGTTATCCTCCCCACCTTGGTGTATGGAGCCAAATCATGGACCACCTACTACAAACATCTCAGAGCCCTGGAGCAATTCCACCAAAGATCCTTACGAGAGATTCTGAGGATTAGGTAAGAGGACACTCACACCAACATTGCTGCATGCCAGGAAATGGAACTCTGCCATGCTGCAGAGACAAAGTGTCAACACTGCAAGGAGAGAGAGAAAAGGGGTGGAAGCTTGAAATTGAAAAATTGGTTGATAGTTCAGACCTTCTGAAGCTTGCTGCTAGCTCCCCTCTAGCCATGCAATGAGTCTAACTTCTTTGTTTGTTGATAAAGGGATTTGATTTTTGGTTCTTTTGTAAAGTTTTTTAAAACATTTTCGTTTTTTACAACTGCTCAAAAAACGGCCTAAACTGATGACTTTGAATAAAACATACGGGAGAAGATTATTCCTCAGTGTTTTCTCTTACCATCAGTCGCCCAATCCATACAACTACAATGACCAAAACAATTATAATGCTAATCAACAGATATATAAAACATCTAAAAGGTCAATATAGTTGGTGGTAGAAGGTTATGGGGAAACTTGTTTAAAAACCATACATAGACCTGTCTGCATTGAGCATCCAAGTTCCTATTGCAAGTTACTCAGATCTGGCAAATATGGACTTAGCAAACAATTATTGTTGACTAATGTGTCATTTGTGTAATTTTGCCAAAACACACCCTTTGCCTTTTTAAGCAGTTTGGCTATAATTTTCAGTTTACGTTCGTAAAAGTCCCCTTTCCCTCCAATGTTCAAGGGAATGAGTTCCCACATTGTATCTGTGAAATACTAGCTCCCACACAAAACAGAAACACAGGAGTTGTAGCTACATATGATTAAAAAAACACTACAGGGTACTGACCCCCCATTAGCATGTCAACAGGACATGTGCATACCTACTGTCTTTATTACACTCCAGCTGCCTAACATGTTTTTAGTCTTCACGGATTTCAGATTCTGAACAGGAGAGCCTTTTAAGTGCTTCCCCCGTCAAGTCAAATGCCTATGCTGTGTTTACACCTTAAACACTCCCTTTCACCCAACAATCAGAGATGGTTTGTCAGTGCACATCACCAAAAAGCTTCCAGTAATACGGCAGCAAAAAGTTTTATATCGGAGGTTACAAAAGGTGAGTGTTGAGCATTTTTATAATAAAAGACAAATAAATTGTTCCCGCTGAAACAAACAAAGAAAGCACTAGAGCTGGTTAACAATGAGATTTTTTTTTTTTTGTTTTTTAGGATTAGAAAACACCCGGCATTGCAGATTCATGCCCATGAACGTTCAACAAAAATAGTTTTGGTGCTGCTAGCTTCGGGAGCGGTGCAGTTGATGTTTTTTTTTAGAGTTCAGCAGTTAGTGAGTATCTAGAGGGTAGATTTACAACTCTTGCCTTTGATTTAGTGTTTGAGTTATTTCGAAGTCCTCAGTCCCACACACACACACACACTCACACACACACACACACACACACACACTGTGTTTACTCCCAAAACTCCACTGGCTCTCTCAGCTCAAATATTTAGACTGAGTCTCAAACTCTTTCCTTTGAATTGAAGTAATTGGTTGGCGTTTGAATCGGAATTTCACAGGCGAAAGATTGCTGCGCAGTGTAATGCAGTCCAGAGAAGGACTGTATCCACTTGCAAGTGTGTAGTGTGTAATTACATACGTACAAGGGTCCAGCTTTATTAGTATTCTATAGAGACACATGAAAGTGACAACTCCCTCCTTTAAAGTCACCCCATCCTCTCTTCTCTGCTGCTCACTTTCTCTCTCCCCGTCCTATGCACAGGTCCCGAGTGTGCCCTGTGGTCAGCTATTAATGAGGAATTCTGAGTCCTACTAAACCTTATTTATGACAGGCGGGCACCTACCTGGATGTCAATACGAGTTGGGCTCAGGCAATGATCAACACAAAGAATCTCTCATACATAGTGTGGAAAAAAAGGTCCCCACTCAGCCCTGGATCGCTGGGTTATCTTCCACCTGAGGTTTGCAGTGAAACAGAAATGGTTGGGTTTGAAGAAACGTGCGGCCTTGAAGTTTACCTTCCCAGATTTGAAATGTCTGATGCACAAATTGAGAACAGAAAACAGATTTTGTATGTCACACAGATCACACATCAGAATAAATACACTTAATGGAAGCTTGGATTTTATAGAAACATATTCAGCTAATTCAACGCAGGGAATAGACATGGACAGCCCTTTGAGCAAAGCCACAAGCAGACGAAGGTGAGACGGATTGTAGAGCGCAAAATTCACCAGGGTTTGCTTCTGGAAGAGCTTGGCCATGCGTCACTCATGTTTAGGCTCTTCCCGAAGCAAGCCCCGGTGTGATCGGTGCATTTGCCCTAAAATATTTCTGGCCCAGACAATCTTTTTCTCTGAAGAATGAAGTTGGTGTAGTACTTGCTGCAAAACGTCTGATCAGTTTGTTTTCAAATCCTTGATCGGACAACTTCTGAAATAGAATAGAGGAGTGCCAGTTCTTCTTAGATGTTCTTGTATCCAGTTTGCTGCCAATCTAATCGCACCAGACTCCTACCATCAAGGATTGTCTTCTATTGTCCCTTGGTCCCCTGTGTCTGATGATGTACACCCAATGTCAGGTTGTAAACTATGACCCATTAGTAGTGATAAATGGTCACAAGCTACTCTGTCTCCCCCTGTTTGCTGTAGCTGAGACATGATGTTCGGTTTATTTCAGCCTGTATACGCTCCCCAGAAAATGTGTCATGCAGACAGAAAAACAGAGAATGAGGTTCAGTGTAAACTCTGCAATGCACACGTTTTTATATTGGGAACACACAGCACTAAGGATCCCAGTTTCAGTTGGTTATTCAGCTGGTCAGAAGGATAAAACCCTTTTGGTCCAGTTGGGTAACAGTAGTAAGATTTTTCCCAGGAGTTAGGTCTTGTCAATACCTACATTTTAACAATAAAACATGCCTTGGTTTATTTTCAAACTGTCAAATAAAATAAAAATGTAATGAGACTATTGACAAAAAAATTACAAACCACGCACATTCTGCAATACTCATGTTCTCATTTAACCTATATTGGATAACTTTTTTTTTTTTTATTATTATGTTTTAGCATTGTACTTTAAGTTACTAGAATACTACAGTAAAATGTTATTTATCTCATTTGATGGGATTTTACATCATGGCAGCTGTATTTTTCAGGACCTTTTTCCGAACAGTTAATGTTTTGCATGGGCACTGCACTAGTATATTAAAAAAGTTACAGTGCTTTAAAACCAATCCTTTGAACCATACAGTACGCAGCCAGTGCATTGACGTGAGAAGTCCAATTTACTTTCGTAGTCTTAGAACTCCAGCTGAAACCTATTAAGACACCATTGCAGTTATATAGCCTACTGAAAATAAATGCCTGGACAACCTTTCCCATGTCTTAAGTGACATAAATGATGTAATTCCTGCTTCATTTTCAGTTGACAGCGGGCAGATTCTATAATTGTCTTGATGTAGTTGACAAGAGGACGACCTTGTGAGGCCTTTGTGACTGCAATAGCCAAAGCGCCATATCTCCTCCAAAGATGCTAATTCTGTCACTTGAAATACTGGTCCGTCTGATCGTCTTTCATGTTTTCCACAGAGAGCTGAATAAATAAATACGTGAAAACATACTACAGTCTGTGTGTATGGGGCATCGTATATTAGAGGTGTATCTTTTGTGTTGGTTTACCTAAAGAGCTGAATATGCCATGGTAAGTATCTGATGTGCCGTATAATACATGGATTTTCTACAACCTCAGGCAATGCCTTGAATTATTTTAGCTGCAGGGTTCAAAGCCAGTGCAGTATTTTCAGAGTTTTTATGTTAGTCAGATGGACACAGTTGGATTTCTAAAAGCTTTTTGATCAAAAAGAGTTTTTCCCATACAAAGAGACATTTTTTCAGACTCAGCTGAAGACTACACTCTGCTTCAAATGCCAGATGGTCAAGAAGATTGTCTCGGTTTAGTGTCCCTGCATGTGGGCGATTGGTGCCAGCTCTCTGCATCCCAGAAGAAGTAAAGAGACATGACATAACATGCCCAGATGAACCAAAGTACAAGAAGTCATGTCGGCCTATTTACTCCAGGGTTTATTTTCAGGTGGCCAGGTGTGTTTTCAAGAGCCTGGGGATGTTTAGTCTAACCCTGACCAGGGTATAACTCTCAGATTAGCACCCTGAGAATGTGTCTTTTGTTTTTGGTCGAATTCATTCACAAATTCCATGTAGAGAACTATGGGTGGAGTAATTCTTACTAGACATTCAAACATTGCATTGTGGCATGAAAACGATATAATACGGTTAAAGGTGCTCATTAAATACATTTGAAAAGTTGCATTTAGCACCTCAGGTTTATATTATACACCTTACATTTATAAAAATCTTATGATTTTAGAAGAAATGACTGACTTTGAGAAATCAAAGAATACAGTACAGAGACAATAAAGATTACATTTTGCAGGATACAATCTGTATATGTATAATAAATCTAAGCGTAACCGCTCCCAGAACCCTGAGTAACCCTGTCTTGCACAACATATTTCATTTGTAACAGCAAACGTGTTTTTAGGGAAACATAATGCCATATGGATTGCATTTTAATATAAAATGTAATTTGTAGGAGAGAAGATTCATTTTATTCGTCCATAGAATTTGCAGAGCTCCAGTCCTCTTCACTGTGACATACCAATCATAGCAAATCCCCAGCTGAAGTACTTATAAGTGCTTTTGACCTTACATATTGTTGTGGAAATGCCTGAGATGAGCTGAGGTCATCTGAAATGCAACCTATCCTAACATCTAGCTCCAGACCCACTTGACCCTTTACCACGTAGTAAAGAACCCGTCTATCAGTGATCTAACTTTACCTCTGCGACTGTGAGCGCAAGCATGATCGATACGTGTGATACATTGCTGGCGATGTTCATATATCTGGGCTGCAACACTGTGCTGCAACATGGTGTTTGAAAAAGTGGAATAAAAGCAAGACGGGGGTTTGAATTTAGCATCTGATGTCATGACAACCTCAGGGGACATTTTGACAGGGACATTGACAATGATACATCTGTGACCTTTCCGTTTCTCAGATAAAAATGAATGAACGCTGCGTCTAAAAAAGAAATGGTGCAAGACAAAGTGTTTGTCTCATGTATAAAACTTTATTTGGTTATGTAAGATTTCTAATCTGGGAGGGAAAAAAAAAAAAAACACAGACCTGGCTGACAAATTTCCTTCTCATAGATCAATTTTACTAAATTGAACTTGCAGCTCAATACAAAAACACTTAATTCATTCAAAGCAGCTTTGCAGAAATTATCCAACCTGTTTCACCCGCCGCTACACTCAGAAGACTGCCTATAGGAATTATTAAGATGATTAAACATTTATGTTACTGTTGCTTGGGTTTCAAAAATAAACTCTATCGTTTCATTGTATAAATGCTGCAATTCTCCTTCCTCAACTTTCACATCCAGCATACATTCCACCACCTTATCTCTTTCCTGGCCTATTCACAGATAAAATAGCACACAATAAATCCCCGCTCATGTCTACATGACTGGCAGGTAACAATGAGCCTCAGAGTGTCATGAAGGTGCAGGTTAGGCACTGCACACTTCCACTGGTCTGCAGCTTCATGCTATTCCAGGCTACACCACGTCTACAAATGAGTGGGAAAATGCCAATAAAAATCATCCGAGTGAATGCGCTTTCACATTATGAAAGATTAGAGATTAAAACAGATGAGATTGACCTGTGAGCGTTAGAGGTGGATGATAGGTGGATGTTATACGAATAGAGCAAGGTTTGCTGTTTTCCAATGTTTCAAGTCATTGTGCCAAACTTGCCGGGTTAGCTTTGCATTTACCGTACACACATGAGAGTGGTATTGATCTTCGTATCCAAATCTCAGCGAAAAAGCAAGTAAGTGTGTTTCCCAAATGTTCAAACTATATTTTTAACATCGCGCGATGATTGTATGAGTGTATAAGAGAATCCAATTTGCTAAGAAATTGTCAACAACTCACTTTTGAGTTTGGATTTGCCAATTTGACACATGCCGTGTTTGACGTTATATACATATGTGAAATTCTGTCCCACTATATGTGCTGTTGGCTGTGAGTTGGTGCGTGATAATTTAAATGCCAGTATGCGTTTTTGTGCTGAAACCCTCTGCTAGTTACAAACACATTATCTGCAAAATCCTCTACTGAAACCAAGCCGATCAATAATTATGATTAAATGTAGTATGGATTTAAAACCATGCGTTTGAATGTTATATACAAAATATTTTTTAAATAAGTCATCACTTTAAAAAGGGAAAATATGATATATCTAAGTGCTATTCTGACTGATGAATGATTTTTCTTGGAAACCACTGTAATCATTTTTGGAAGTGAATCCATTTTCACTAGTGCCCTCTCAACAGTCAAAAAAAAAAAAGGTCTTTGTCCCAAATTACTATTATTTGAATGTTCTAATAGTAGAGAGGGGACTTAAAGCCTTGACAGTCTCTCTTGCGTAGGTGGCTTTCATAGTTCAATGCTCACTTTTCCCAGAACTTAGATTAACCATAGCTGCAGCATACAAGTCTTTGAAAGGCTTCAAAACGACAAGTTGCCATTTGTGAACATCAGCTATGTTCAGCGCCACTCTTGAATTATTCCATCATACTCGACAACATTTACATGTAACATATTACAAAATGTTGTGTTGGTGTATGGCCTGGTGTTTAAAACCAAAACACTTCTGAACACCCACTGAAGCAAATAGCAACTTCTGTATAGGTTTTTAAAATCTTTATACATACTGAAGGTATGGGAGATGTAGGAAATTATTAATACATTAAACAATAAATACAGATGGAAATATATATATAGATGGAAAAAAATGGGAAAATTACTATTTATTTCACATAGAATAAATAAATATTGATGCAGCTTTTCTATGATGTGATGCAGAAATTAGTTCAAACATTTGCACAGCTGTTTAAAATACGCGTTGGACAGGCTGAAAGCTTTAGCCTAAGGGGATCTGGTTGTTAATATTTTTGGCCACTAGAACCTTCCACAAATGTCACACTATATGTGCTTTTGGCAGTGAAATGGTGCATTATAATATTTAAGTGCCAATACGGGTTTTTGTGCTTTTGCTCTCAGACAGACCAGGCTCCAAAAACTGTAACTGCATATATGTCAGTCAGCTGTAACATGGCGAGCGATGCAGCAGGCAGCATGTAATGCATGATGTGTATCTGATCCATCACCCACAATCAGTTCTGGAGAAGTGCAATAAAAAACGAATAAATTCCCACCTCCATTAACCGGTATCACACTGCTGAAACCCTCCGCTACAGTTACAAAACACACTATATGCCACATCTAAGTGTAATTAAATGTAGTTTACATTTAAAACCATTGCAATCTCACATGATGCGAGTATAATGACACTTGAGTTGACTACCTGAAATGGATTCGCAGACCTTGATATTAAATATGAATGGGCATACAGAGAGGTTAAACAGTTTAAAGAAGATCAATCAGATGAGTGAGGATTAGATTAAAGAAGACTATATCGATCTGTGTTGGACATTATAAATATAGCATACGTAGAAGCAGTCCGTCTAATTGCACCCTATAAATGAAACAGAATATGCACCAAAGTGCCAACATTTAGGGGATGTGCAGATACTTCTATTATTATTATCCCCATCATACACAACCAAACACAAATTAGTTCAAATATGTAGCGGACAGTGGCCCTTAAAAAATATGTGAAGCACATACAAAAATTAATTAAAAAAACACACAACTCAATTTTGATTTTACTGCTTGATCCACCACAATGGATGATGGATTGTTTTTATCTTTTTTTTCTAATAAAGAAGGCCTTTTATATATTTGAATGAACAGTATCACATCCCCTTATGTTCTTTTAGAATCCAATTTAGCAGCCACAAGGCATCTCTGGGAAGATCAATGCAACAGGTTTCAGAACCCGTAATATATTATGCTACAGATGCATGTATTCTGAAAAATTAACTGTGCTAGAAAATGCCACAAGGATAGGTTCAACACCTACAAATCTAATGACAGTCCATGGTAGTTCATGCAGACAGTGCTGACAGGCACCGCGCCAGCTGAGGACATCTGGGCATAAAAATCACTGCACAAACTGAATATTTAAGGCCGAATTTGCTCCATAGCTGCATCACAACACCGAGTGGGTTGCGTTATCTCGTATAGTGCAGTTTTATCCTCATGCTCCTCTCCAATACTGTGTTAAAGCTCAGCCCCACAGCAAAGTTAGCCTTTTTTTTTTTTTTTTCTTACATCCCACTTTGGTGTCAGCTCCCCAGCACACTGCTCCAAAACTACTCTGCTGACCACCCCTGGTTCACAGAACGTACCCCGTCTATACTGCTGATTCGATGTTTATGTGCAATTTAAGATACTTGTAAGACTAGTCTACTCTTCCTTCTTTACTAAATGTCTTTTTTCATCTGAGAGCAGGGGGAGTCATTGAAGGTCTAGCAGGGAGCATGAGCCAGAGTTGAACATTAGGTGAAAAAACAAACAATAGAAGAAGACAAGAAATGTGACAACACTTCTTTCTGAACCTCTACGCTCTGTCCCTGTAGACCTATGAGGCAACTTCAAATCCTATGGCCTTGTGAGATACACTGGGTAAAAGAGACTGGATGTTAGAGAAAATAGAAATTCAAGACCATCTGGGCTTTGGTGGCCTATTCAGTGCGTCAAGACCAGTGACCTTTCAAAGTAAGTGCACATCAGACTCAAGCTAGAGACAATTATTATGCACATTTCATTTTCACGTTCCATGCTTTCCTGCCAGATAATGCCCATATACTGTACAGTAAACACAACTTAAGGCTCATCATTATGATGGGTTTTTACTCATTATTTTTTTTAAATATACCCACATTTTAAAAAAATCTGGATAAAGCCCATCACAGATAACCATTGTTTCGTTTCCTGCTGCAAGAAGTAAGTTTGAGATATAGTCCCTTTAATTGTACTGTTCTGTACTGTTGTAATGCTTCCAGTAATACGAAGTGAAGTGAGAAATGGGAAGAAAATGAAAATAAACTGCTGATCATGTTCCACCATCTCTCAAAGTAATTAGAAAAACACGCAGTTCAACGTTCGTGGATTTGAGCAGCAAATGCCACTTTCAAAATCTAATTTTCATCCGAGTTTGCTTATTTTTTGTTATCAATTTTAATACATATTTTTACTTCCCACAGTTTCTTTTATTTAAATAGAAAAGTTAACAAAATGAGCTCCAATTATAATAAATGTACTTTGAACATGCAAACCTACCACTTGTCTTGATAGTCTTGAAAGCAATGGATAAATCAAAAAACGTACATCTCTACATGCTTCACTGTGCCTCTGATCCCTGTTTCCACCTTTTCATGGTGGATTAGATCTTGACCAAGTACACGACGGCATCATTAAAGGTCTTTCCAGACCTGGAATACAGCTTGGAGGTTGAAAGGACTGCCTTAACAGGAGTGTGGGGGGGGAGGAGGGACAGGACCAGCTTTTCTAATCTCTTTACTACGCGAGATGTCTGTGCACTGACCTGGCTGTTGGCAGGGTATACAGTGGTGAAGGGAACCAAGAATTAAGCGATCATATCATTGGGCAGAAGAGGTGGGCAGTGTGAATATGTTGGCTTGGCGATAACATCTGCTGGCTAGCAATTGGATGTTTGTAAGGCTATCTCCACCTTTAGGAGAAATGTACGAGGTTGCATTGCTTTAACCTGGACATTACCTCAATTTATTTTTTACAGCGCAGTCCTATCAGTAACTTCCAACACCCCTAGCCAAACCGCGGGGGAAGCTATTAGCAGGGGAAACACCAGCACCCAATTATTTATGAAGACAATTATCCCGAAAAAAAAGCACCGTGTGTATATGAGACAACAGGTCGGACAGAGATTGAGAAGGGAAAAAAATCCGACCGTACAAAAAAGGTGTAGAAACACCTTTTAAGAGGAGAGTGAGAGCCAATGAGGCAACGCTGTTGTCTAACGCAAAAGCTATTGGTCTTTTATCTGGGTCTCAATTATTCAAGAAGAAAACAGCCTCCCCCTCTTAGAAGAGAGTGGATATTGGACTCTATATTACCTTTCGACAGGGGAATAGCAGGACTGCAGTACATTCCACCTGAGAGGCTGTTTCGGGACCAGGCACCGGCTGTGCCCCTAATGACATCATCCATTTCTTGGGGCCTCCTGGAACACGATTACGGTGATTTACAATTTATTCACATCTGTTGTTATGTTGAATTCCTTTGTACTTGGTTCAGCTGCTCAGAGCTATGTGATCTACTTCTCTGGGCCAGTGGCACTGCAAATAACCAGCAGTGGATCAGTAAAGACCATATTAAAACCTGTTCGGTGCAGCTGAGCGGTCATCTAATCACATACAGAACCACCTGTGTCGACACCCCCCACGTCTGTACTGTACACATATGTACTCTGCATTGGATAGATATCATTCCTGTATTACTGAAGCATGCTTCACATATGTCACTGTAAAGTAGCTGCATTACAGTAGAGCAGTTGTTGTGAACTACAAACATTTAATTAAATATATCGAGACTGAGGTCACGTGTATCGTCCTCACATGCACCAACAGCTCACACTCTGTAATATGATGAAAGTGGGTAATTCTGCAGTTGAGTGTAAATAAATGATGTTGACAGTCACATGTCAGAGGTATGGAAAAAGTCATATTTGGAAAAAGGGCATGTACAGAATATTCTCTGATTTATTATTGCCTGGAGGGATCAATTATGGAAGCACAGATGGTGCAGGCGATAACTCTGAGAGACATGGGCAATTATAAACTGTTGACAAAGGTCCAAAAACAAGGGTGCGTCCACACCTTTTTACTTCAGTTCAGTTTATACAAACTGGTGCGTTTGCCCAATTAGCTTGGTTAATTTGAGCTGGTGTAAAGCTATCAATCAAACTCTAGTGCTGACTACACAACCGGGCGAAGAAGGCCTGAAAAGGTGGTTCTTTGGTCCTCTTCTAAGTAGATTGCAGTGGGGTTTGTATCTTTCATGAAAGCAAAATAAACTACCCAAAGGACTTTTGTGACAGCAATTATGCAATTTTTGCCTCAGTTCAAAAGCTAATCTTTTGGCCATGAGGAAAGCAATCTTATAAGTGATCTGTGCAAGTGACAAATATTAATGCAGACTATTTGGTGACAATTATAAGACATATGCGTCTCAGCATTCGAGTGCTGTAATTTTCCCAGATACGTCAGACAGTAAGGAGCTCAAACAAAAGGTGCATGTGTCCTTTTTGAGACATAAAGACCATACAATAAGTATGCTCCCATAATATTAAACTGTAAGACGCTTTTTTCCTGTTTCTATTACCCGTAATTGTTCATAAAATGAGGTTGAGTTGTAGCCTCAACTGATAATGATCATAATCACTTATTTCTTCAATAGCTCTTTGTCACACTGTGCAGGATGACAGCCACCAAAATTGTCCAATCAATGAGTAACCTTTCAGTCCATTGTGACCTCATGCTTACAGCTCTTGGTTTGTAAAAAGCCAATTTGAACACTAAATGAAACAGAATTCAAAAGCAACCGTTTAACTTTTTTTCTTTGGCCAGGAACAAATGAACTGAACCACAGATGTGAAAGTGACCTCATTCAACTAGATTCAGTTTATTTTTAATTTCGATTTGTCTAACTCAACTGTGAGGGACCGAGCTGGCAGGCATGAGGAGTAGGAGGTGGAATTTCCAAAAAAGTTGTACTTAGCCAAAATATGCAGCACAAGTTCTGGTCAACCAAACAGAACCACTATGAACACTTAACATAAACTGAAAAGAGCTGAACAGAGTCTGATCAGCCATTAAATAGGTTCTTCCATGTAATGGCTGACAAGAGTAGAGACACAAGAGGTAACAAGGAGAACTAAACTACAAATAAAACAAAATAATCTGACATTCATCCAAAACAAAAATATCAAAACACTAATATAGTCCCAAATATCCCAGAAATAAACACAATCTCTTAACTAGAATCCCCATCACCCCCCGTGATGCCATTGGTATAGTCTGACCGGCCACTTCCTGCATTTAACTGCTCCGCTGCAGGGGGGCGCATCTTTTGCTCAGGCCAAGCAAGTTGTTCTGCCAGCATTGGCAACAAGCAGTGGAACCCTCATCACTTGTAACTCAAAAGAAGAATAAATTAGAATAACTTAAGATGAACAAATTAAGTAAAAACTAAACAACTAAACGAACTAAAGCGTGACTGCGTGTTCTCTTTTCTCAGTTCGAAAGAAGGGCCCCAAATGCAGGACATTAGGCAGCCAGGTTGAAGGAACAAAAGCAGGCTTTTACAACGAAAAGCTGATTACAAACGACAAAAAACGGGCAGGCAATAAAACTGAGGGAGCAGGCTGAGGGTATGAATACTGGCAAGGGACACCAAACGCAGACGACCTGACAGTGAAGGAGGGAAACACACAGATTAAATACACAAGGGACTAATTAACTAATAAAAAACTGCTCCTAGTGATTGGAACAGGTTGCAAAAGATGTGGAAACTTCCATTACCCTAGCCCTAAAAACTCATTACCAGCGATCGTTTCTCATCACTGCACCTGCTTTTGAATTCTTTGGAACAGTATACATAGACGACTATTGTTCTATATACTGTATGTATTGTGATGTATCTGCGATTGTTTATATGTTTTTATTGTGTTTTTGCCTTCTGTTGCTGACCGTCGGTCAGGTTGTCATAATCTGATTAAATAAAGGCAGAGTTCAATCATGAACAGGCGAGATAGAAAACAGGCGAGAAAAAAACAAAGGCAGGAAGTAGAATAAGACTTGACGCATGAGGACAGTGACTATCAAAATAAAACAGGAAACTAAATACAACAAATCCAATCCTGATAGACTGTACAGAAATGTGTGCACTACATATAGAAACAAACCACAGCCAACAATACTAAATAAACTGCGAGTATAACATATAAAGGTCAAAAGGTTAATAGAAAGAAAAATTAACAATTACATGTAAACTATAAAGAAAACCCAAAGCGTGTGAGCGCAGGAGGGTTACCGACGTTTAAATCAGTTGTGTGGCAGCAGGTGCGGCCAACACAGTGACCTATCCTGTCATCAGCAGGGGCCTGCATATGGTTACACTGGCACAGAGAGACTTAGTCATGCCTTAATTTGGCACCTGCGTATCAAAACACGAAGACATTAAACTATGAACACACAAAAACACACCTGACTGACTATGACAAAATATTACCTTTGACGGCAGATGGCCACTTTCCTAAGACTCCTCTCCTGTAGGCAATTTCAATACACCAGATCGCACATCATTTTATATGAAGTCTGGCTGCAGGAGGGATTATTTATGTCATGTTTTTTGCCAGCTGCTGAATTCACCTTGGTTAACCTTTGTTGCACAGATGAAACACCTCATGAACATGTTTAATAAATGAAACGCCTATATTCTCATCCCTCACACACACACACACAGACACACAGTACTTGCAGTCACACTGTATGCACATACACACATATCACGGAGACTGCCAACATAATCTAGTCCATCTCCACTATCTGTAATATATTACACTAGTGTGAGTGATGAGCGCAAGGAGAGACTGACTATGACTGGTGCAGAACCAATTTAAATTTCCAGATTGCTCGGAAGGGAGGCAGACACGGTGAGACTACAAGCTATAAGGGAGGTTTATCAAGAAACGCACAATTCATTTGAGGATGAACCTCATTCTGTGGACCCTCCCTTATCGCCCGGACTGGAACTGATTGGTTAACCAGGCAGGATGTCTATGCATTTGGTGACTAGACAACACTGTTGTGCAGGGACTGATGGACGGCAAGGAAGAACGGGTATAAGGATCGAAGGTTAATTTCATTTTCTTCACAGACAGAGACATGAGACCCGAATGTGACACACACGTGTGATGAATACTCCTGAATAGATATGATATTATCAGTGAAGGTGCTGCACTGAGAAAGTTAGCCGCACCGCTTATTGTATCAGCATTCATAAGGAGTACTGTGACAAACAAAATTGATCTCCTTGTAATATAAAGTAAATTTAATTAGGCTATTTTGTCTCTCCACAAGCAGCACCTAATGAATTGGTGGGATCCATTCTCGCAAGCAGTTTCTGTCAAACAAGCTGTGCGTTTAGACAAGAATCATTGGCAAACAATCACTGAGACACAAAATGGAGTTTGAGTTGGAGGGACCTTCCTTATCATCAGCAGTTACCTTGATGTAATTTGACTGCCACTGAACCAAAAATAGAATAATTTAACGTAGCAAAAACATCAGAAACCATCCCGCTGGATTCATAATACACCGGATTTCTTTAGAAGTGTGTCTAAGCGTACCTGTCTGTGTGCGCATATGCGCATGTGACATGAGCCCTCGTGTGTTTCTCTACATGTGCCGCAATTTCGTGTGCGTGAACATCCTGGCTGCACACTTCAAAGAGCAGCAGTGGTGAGGCTCAGCAGGGAAGTGACTCAGGCTCCAAAGAGACCATGGGAAGAAATCAAACAGGCTGCCATTTTTGTGGCCAGCCAGCTTGACAGAGGTTGTGCCTTCCATCTCTCTCTCTCTCTCTCTCTCTTTCCGTTTCACCCCTTCCGCCATCCTTCCTCAAAGGTGTAGCATCAGCCCCAAATTGAAGATTGTAGATTATCTTTGAAACATGCCCTGCAGCTGGCGCAGGTGACGTGCAATTTGACTTTAAACCATAAGGATAAGAACAGTCTTGGCTGAAAGCATAGAAATGACGTCCAGCATTAATGCCTTGTGAATATCTGACACTGCAGGTAAAGTATGGATTACATTAAGTAGCCGTAGAGGTGCTGATAGGAAGATTGTTTTCACTTTTGGACTGTTTCCAGTCTTTTTGCTAAGCTATGCTATCCGGCTGCTGGTGGTGGTAGCTTCATATCTACCATTGTGTGAGAGTGTAATTGATCTTCTCATCAACTCCCTGCAGGAAAGTCAATAAATATATTACACAAAATGTCAAATTATTAATTTAATTTGATTTATGAGAATATTACAGTGTTTCTTGAACAGAATACAAATCTTTTAATAAATGTCCAAACTTGTATTCAGCATTGATGTATCAGGATGTTGTTTACAAGTTTCACAAACATATATATATTTAGATAGAAATCAAGAGTAATTAAATGTGAATTACTGGTGGTAGTCAGGTAGTCTAGTGGTCAGGCTTTCCAATAATAATAATAATACTGGAAAATTGTGAGTTCAATACCAGGCTGCCAACATGGAGCCCCTGAGTAAGGCACTTAACCCTGACGTGCTCCAGGGGAACTGTCCCTGTCTGGATAAGAGCTTCTACTAAATGACATGTAATGTACTTTTAAAGGAAAACCCATTTCTCAATCAGCTCCTAACTATAAGTGAAGGGTTCCTACATGAATATCAAATGTTCAGCCAACATTATGGTTATGGTTATGATTCAAAGACAAAACTTCTCCATGTTTGCTTTCTCCATTGATTGTGTCTGAGCTGCTGAGATGTGGTCGGGGCTTGGTTGGAAATGGCTGACGTCACATTTTTATGATCACCAATGTAGCAATAATTTAATAAAGACGGTTGGTAGTGTTTTTATTTTGTGTTGCCATGGTCAATAAAATCTGATCAAATAGCACCCACACGGTCTATATGAAGTTGTTTCCGTGTTAAACTCTTAATAAAATGTACCCAAGGGTGATTGTAGCATATTTAGTCATGAATAGCTGTTTTTATAGAGAAATAAAATAGATAGTATAAATATATTTGGGCCTCAGCGTATGTGTGCATGTATACAGTACATATCCTTATGTGTCTACTGAGAGTGATGCAGGATGATAGCACTGCTGAGTAGGGACAAAGCTCCAGAAATGCTTCAGCTTCTATTCCTGAACGGTGATGTTGTGTTTTGCCAGAGGCAAGTGTGATAAAAACATGTGTAGAATCATGAGGAAGACAGGTCAGGGGGCCAACTTTGAAGAACATCTCATTTACATTTCCTGTACATATTCCAGTTACAGCTGAGGCTCTGATAGAGTGACTTCTGTTAGGTGAGCAAATGAGAATTAAGTGTCCTGCTCAAGGACACTTTGAGAGGACACATTGTTGTTAATGGACAGAAGTTATTGTTGGGATTGAACCGGTGACAGGGTCGTCTCTTTAACCACCAGGCCAGAGGCGGTCTGATAGACATGTGGTGTTTAGGAGACAAGAGGTCAGTGGCCGTCAACACAGCACACTTCCTGTCAGCGCTGCAGGGAAGCAGCTCTCTCACTGATGCCAAAAGTGAAGCGATAACTCTCTCCACACTTGTCAAAAACGACTACTGCTTTAATTCTATCAGGAAAGGTAGTTTTACTCCAACAACGTATGAATTCTGGCTGCAACGTTGTCCCTGTTCATGTTTGCGCCAACACACAGAACTGAATATTGTACGGTATTTTTTTATGTTTGGCAGCAGTCACAATTTGTATTTCATCAATGTCTGATATCAAAGTATGACCAAACCAATTACTGTGATGCTGGATTTTATTTGATGTCGAAATGTAATTGAATGGTCTCATCAAAATGGTGGGCCAATCTGATTGGCAAGCTATTAACACAAGCCAATGCCCTCAATATTTCTCGACACGTGATTGTTGGACTCTCGAGTGAGTCATTGAAATGCACGGGCATGACTCTCCAGAAGGTATTTCATTTGCAAAGGTAAATCATTGCTTTCCTTTAATGTCTGTGGAACAGACTGAGTGGTGCCTTTGATCATCGCTACTGTGAACATGGAAAAATTGCTTCTGTAAATGAGCTGAAATTAATTTCTGAAATAGCAACTTTAACCCATTTAAATACCCAGCACTTTATCTTGCTTTATTGACTATGGTGGCTGTTATTACTAATGAAAAGAAAAAACATTTTATCCATTGCATAACATTGCTGTAAATTTTGTAAAATTCCCTCAGACTTCAAAGATCTTCGTTTTCCTTGGTATTTTGAAATGTCTTTTCTTAAAAAACAACTAAAAAGTAAATCTTTATGTGGTTAAATCAAGAAACAGTGTTTTTTTTTTTTTTTATGATATGGGTTTATACACGTGATTGTATACAACGTATGGAAAGTTTATTTTTGACCTAAGTAATCTACAGTATACATCATCCTATGAAAAAACATATTCGTCCATTCATGTCTTCTCTTTATTTATCTGGCTTCTTCTCTCAAAAGCAGGCAACAGTCGAATTATGTTGCACGGAGAAACTATCTCTGTCAAACAGATACAATTAGTATTGATGGAGATATGGGCTTTCTACCTGCAACAATGGAGCTGCCATTACACGTAATGCTCTCTGCCTGTCTTTGGCCTGGCAGAAACAAGCAGGAGGAAGTGGTAGAGTGCAACCTGGTGAATAACAGATAAAAGCCTGGGCAATCATGGCAGGCCCATAATATTAAAACCTTTTATAGATTTCTGCATGCTGCCATTTTCCGATGAGAGGGACATTTCCAATGGGTTGTGATTGCTACCGTCAGAGGAATATGGCTTGCTTGGAGATGGAGGGTTTGAGGGCTGATGCAGTTCGAGGGAAGAGGGAAGAAAAGAGAGCTCAGTTCTGATCATCGCCTCATTTCTGCTTGATATTCATCGTCTCCCCTTTGGTCTGTGTCTGTTGTATTGTTGTGCCTCGTGTTGGATAAAAGGAGCGACCTACTCATACTCATAATGTGTCAAAACAATAAATGATATGAGAAAAAAAGCCAGACAAGAACGTTGATTTTTCTTTATCACACATCAAGCCTGAGGTCCATTCATTATCCATCATTTAAGGATGTTAATATTCAGATGAGAGTATGCCTTGTATGTGTAGATTTTACCACGGTCCTTATTGATATTGTAGAAATTATGACTTATTCAGAATGAACGTTGATAAGTTTATCAAATTTGCATTTCATTTAAATATGGAGTAGTTGTGTCTTTGAATCATAAGAGTGTGAGGAAGACATTGTAATGTAATATTCCACTGAAGTTTAATACATGCAATTAGAGGTGTTTATCTTTTCCAGTAAAAGGAAAAGTTCCCTTAAAGAATTCTAATTATGATGTATCGACTTTAAGAGACATTAAAAATATGTCCCCAAGTTATTTATTCTTATTTATGATGCCTTGATGTCACAGACTTTCTCAACAATGTATTTGTCAAGTTTGACTGATTATACATACGTTCAGGTGTGTTCAGCTTCCATGGACAGCTATACATACAATCTACTGAAATGTACTGAAATGCAATGCAACAGACCTTCTAAAGAAATCTTCCACTGTGAAGTTTATAAAAAACAAAACATTTTTTTGTTTTTTGTTGAGAGTATCAAAGAGATGTTGATTCTGCTCTCCTGTGAGTTTCCAGGCGGATGTGCGTGGTGCCGTGCTTTACATTGAAGTATTCATTATGTATGTAAAAAAAATGTTTTTAAACTTCACCTCATCCACATATATATATATATATATATATATGTATATATATCAGTGCAATGTACAATATGATTAATTAGTTATTTTGCCATACAGCTAAAAAAAATAAAAATTGAATTTGCATCACCTACGTCAGGGTTGCCATGTACACTCCAGTGAGTCTGACATTTCCTTTAAAGGCTTGGTTTGCAAGATCAAAGGTCCTGCTCTCAGCTCCACTTGGCATTCACAGTCACACTGTGTGAGCAGCAACGACAGCTAAGGCACCACACTGGCAACGCAACCAGACTTCTATCCTGTCTCCGTCTATCCAAGAAAAAAAATTGCTCAATCCCGTTTGTATCCACAGAGGATGCATGCTATCTGCTTATTGCCACTGTACATACTGCAGTATTACTGCAGACAAAAGAGGAATCTTGATTAAGTTGGCTGAGAATTTTTGACAGAAAAACTCACTGACTGTGGAGCTCTCTGACAGTCCCGGCAACAAGCAGAATATGAAATGGAGCTCTGTCTTTAATCAAATACATGCCAGCTTTCATTTTGAGATGCAATATCCTTTTTGGGGGAAAAAACAACAAAAAAAACAACAAAAATACAACGTCAACTTCATCATTTAATATTTCATGAGGAGGAATGATAGCGTCTTCAAACCCCTAACTTCTTTACCTAACTCTAATTACTTTGAAAGTAAACTGAACCATTATTGTAATGTTTATCTATAACGCCCTCTATTACCATGTCAAAAAATGATTTGTCACAATCAGTGTGACGTTTCTTTTTGGTTGTTGTACAAATCTCAACTGGAATCTTCACATAGTCGTGCCATGTGTGTCAAGTCACTTATCAAAAGTCATGTCTCCACATAATGCAATACTATGCTGTGTTTAGTTATCCCAATCAGTGTGTAGCGCTTCACTGTCAACATAGTGACGCAGTCAGGAAAAAGAGGGGAAAAGTCACCATACAGAAGAAAAACAAAAACCGAATCACTCCTCCACTCTCTAGCAGCAGTTTTCTCCAAACCTTCTCTCATCCTCTCACTCAACAAACCAGCCATCTTTGCTTAGCATTATGCAAAAAAAAACTAGTGAGCCCGAGTTTGTAATTCCATATGATTTCCCAGTATGTATAATCCTCTTCTTCCCAGGCGACATTCCGCTGCAACATCCTAAGAGTGCTATAAGGCAAAGAGGTTGTAATCCAACACAGGTTCATGAAATCCTGACACTTTCCTAATCACGAGGGGTTCTCGTTATCTTTGCAACAAGAAGCCACAATAGCGGCCCGTCCCCCGGTAACTCTCCTCCCTGACGCCAAATCGGCCCTTATCATAGCCCACAAGGGCTGGAGAAGCTGAGGGTGCTCATCCTCAGATCCACTGGAAAAGTGTAAAGTTCAGATGATCTTACAGGCCAAGTTTCTCTTATCACACTCTGCCTGGAGAGGGGAAACTACACTGAGGAACACCGAGATGTGAAGCAGTCCAGTCTGGCACAATGGGGGAATTGGTCCGTTGGTATCTTTGCCATAGTTATCTATTCATAGTTATCTATTTAAGTTTTCCAATCTGGAAAAGTAGCCCCGGTGTGATCATGTAAACATATGCTTTGAAGCTCTCTTTTTTTTTTCTTCTGTTGAATGTGTTGAATATTTTACTTAATTCATTATTGTGCCTGTACGGATATGATTTAAAGCATGCATAAGCATGAGGAGGTTATGTGTTAGCCAATGGGTTACTTATTATCCTAGCAAGGTCATTCTTCCTATTTAAAAACATTGTGTCAAGACAAAAACAGTGGCTATAGAAGGATTTATGTATAAACTCAAAAACAATCACAGCGGGGTGCCATGGTAGCTCAAGTGATACTGCAGAGCGGGCGACGCACGTACAAAGGCTGAGTCCTTACTGCGACGTGTTACTGGTTCGGACTCCGACTATAAATCCCCTATTAAATCATAAACTGGAACAATAAGGATGGCTTTCTTAAACGTGAAGTCGCTGACAAAAGAAAATGAATGTTATTTAATGATCTCATAAGCGCCCACAAGCTAAACTTCTCCCTGCTGACCCAGACCTGGCCGGATGGAAATGGCGCAGTTGCGTTAATTGAAACTGAACCTCGTAACTTCAAGTTTTTCCACAACACCAGCTCTGATAGGAGAGATGCTGCTGTCTTCTCTGATACGTATAGCCGCAAGGAAATCCCCCTTGGGAAATTCACGTCTTTTCGAATATCTCTCTGTGTCCCTACATTGTAATGCTACAATCAGAATATTAGCTGTCAATGGGCCATCACAATCCAAATGTGGCTTCCTTGATTAGTTTTCTGAGTTACTGTCCAAAGGTATCCAGTGACTATGATTGTTTAATTATCTCGGGTGATTTTAATATTTATGTTGACAGTCAAACAGAAATTGAATGAACCTCCTGAAGACATTCGATCTCACTCATCGTGTTTCTGGACCCACTCACAATAAGGGGCATGCTTTGGACTTCATCATATCAAAAGGACTTAATATTACCGTACGCTGTGTCATGGGTGTCGCTATCTCAAATCACTGGTGCATATTATTTGATGTGTCGGCAGTCAAAAAACATTACTATTGATAATAATAAAATTGAAAAACCTTTTGTTGCTCAGGGAACAACTGTGAACAACTTCTACTCAAAATGACAAAATACTGCTGACAACATTAAAACTAAAAACAATAAAAAAAAAATTAAAAGGCCCCTATGGAAATGGAGACAAAGATATTCAAACAGGCCAGGCAATCTTTCTTTTCTAATAGCATCAATGATAATACAAACAATGCTGAAGTGATATGCAACACTATTCCACCATCATAGATAGAAATGAGTCCATCCTTTAGTTCCCCAGGAATAAATATTTGTACCATGTCTAACTTTGACCATCTGGACCTTAAAAATCAGGTCTGTCACCTGCTGCTCTTAAAACAGCTGTCATTGAACCACTTCTCAAAGAAAGTTATTGCTAACTAAAGGTCCATCATCAACTTCCCATTTCTCAACAAATTGCTTCTGCTCCTAGATCTCAGTTCCGCTTTTGACACTGTTGATCATAGTATTTACTAGAGAGGTTAGAAAAATGGGTCACTGTATCCGGCCCAGTTCTAAACAGGTTCATAACATACGTACAGGAAAGGCAGTTCTTCATGTCCAATAGAGACTTTGCCTCGGACAGAGTGGGTGTTACGTGCTGATTCTTAGACCGCTGCTATTTAATCTCTGCTTGCTCCCACTTGTACATGTTATACAGAAACACAAAATAAATGACCATAATTATGCTGATGATTCACAACTGTACATATCCTAATGACCTCAATCCCTTACATTCTCTAACTCTTTATGATGTTAATCTATGGATGTCAGATAACATTCTGCAATTGAACAGACAAAACTAGAAATACTCATCTTTGGTATAAAGGCTCAGAGAACGTCCTCATCATCCCAGACCTCTGTCTCTGGAGATCAAAAGTGGAGCTAGAAATCTGGGCATAATCATAGACAGCGATCTAAATGTGAAGAGCCATATTAATCATCTCACAAAATCTCAAAAACCAAAAAAGTGATTTTCTATTAAAATCTCACTCTGAGAAATTAATCCATGCATTTATAACAAGCAGGTCAAACTACTGTAATTGTTTATTCACCGGCCTCCCACAAGCAGCAGTGCATTGACTACAGCTAATTCAAAATGTGGCTGCACATTACACCTGTCCTAAGTTCTCTGCATTGGCTCCCCATCAAAACTGAAATGGATTTTAAAATGCTACCTACGTGTATATAAAGCTCAAATCGGCTTTGCACCTCAGTATTTAAAAAACATGCTAATAAGATACGAACCAGCCAGAACCCTCAGGTCCACACGCGGAGGTCTTTTAACCATCCCTCCTGCTAACTCTAAAGCAGGAGAGGCTACCTTCTTTATTTATGCCCCAAGTAGATGGAACGTCCTGCCTTCGGACCTGAGAGAGGCCCCCACAGTAATCACTTTTAAAAGCAGGATAAAAACATTGCTCTTTAAAGCAATCTATGGCTAACTGCTTACCACATGTGTACGTAGGTGTGTGTGTGTGTGTGTGTGTGTGTGTATTGGCACTTGCATATTCTGCAGTTGTTTTCTTACTATATGTCATTTTATGTAAAGCACATTGTGTTGTATGTCATTAAGTATGAAATGGGCTTTGAAAATAGAAAAGTTGAATGTGATTGAATTTCACCCTTTTCTCTTTATGGCTGTTCTTTCAATTAAAAGGTAAAAAAAAAAAAAATCCTCAAAAAAAGAAAAAAACCCAGGTTATGTCATGTACCCGAACCAAACGAATGCTGTTGGTTTGTGTTTCTTTGTACGCTTTTTTTCCCCCCTAAGTAAAAGTTCACGACCGAGGACAAAAGTAAATACAACAGCGCGACAGTCATGAAAGCCATTTTCATAATCCTCTCTGCTCACACTGGGGACGTTGGAGCAGTGTCTTGCAACATCTGGCTACAGCTTAACCTTCCCCTTCAGCACCCATGAGCCCAGGGGCACGCGGCACACCATACACACACACACACACACACACACACACACACACGCATGCCTCTAGGGTGTGATGCACGCTGACTACAAAGTGATTTTACACCGTGACTGCTTGCGGTGCCATATAGTGTCTGTGCCTGTAAGTCTGCTGATGATACTCAGCCTGTGTAGTGATGCCAGTATTCACACACCAGGCCGTAAAAGGCAGTGCTGTGTGCCGCCTGATAGTCCAGCAGCCTCATATCCCCAACCTTCTTCCTGTTCAGTCCAGGAAGCAGAACATAGCCGCACCAGTGCCCACTGAGAGACCACAGAGCCAGGAGTTCAAGGGTGAAGAAATGGCTACTGGCAGCAAATCACCGGCAATGGCTTGAACAGGTAGTTTCAATATTTATTACACATTTATTTTTAAACTTTTTCTATCAGGCTGTTTCTGGTTGACATGCCACATATACTGAGACGGCAGGTTTTTGTTGTATTTTTTACTGCTTGTTGGTCGCGTTACTAATTCGTTTTGTGTTGCCTTACTTTTGTCATCCAGGTTGTGGCATCACCATCAAATAGGCTTTTCTTTTTTTTAGCACATGAAACGTTCATAGTGACAGCTGTGTTGGAGAAGTCTTACACTAAAACTGTAAAAGGTCTCACTCGTAAAAACGCCCTCGGGAGAGAAGAAAAATCCCTACGCTCTTTTATTCATTGACCTTCTCCTCATTCTCAGAAGCAGCAAAAATTGTGGACAATAACTAAAAGAGAAGGGTTACTTTTGAACAAAATGTACCAACAGACACATTCATATTCCATTCAGGCCCTTGTTGCTTTTTGTGTAATGTTAATAGCCATAATTCCAGTCCAAAGTCCAGAGCAGCAGGCGACGGTGAAGAATGATATAATTGGTTGTTTCATGCAGCTCGCCTCTACTTCTTCTCACTTCTGGCACATTTATTTCATCCAGGGGTGCTTAGAAATAATCAATACACCCCACGGTCTGATGCGTTTGATACACCTTGAAGAGCAAATGACACACGGTGCTTGTTCTGGGAGTTGAATGTATAGGGAAACAGAGGAGGGGATACCTTAGCCAGCCTTGAGATGGGACAGTGGGTCAGTCACGCTTAAGGACAATGAGATTTGATTTAGTATAGAAACTGATGTGCGCTAAAGAGCTAAACCCAACATTCGGAGATGCTAATACAAACACAATAGAGTCATAATCAGCCCGCTGGAGCGTGGCTATACAGCATGACTGCACCAAGGAGATTTGTGGGTTTTTCATAGTCATTGGGAGTGCACATTGAAGCTATAACCAGGTGGGCCTTCGCCTTAGGCTGCTGCTTACATATCTTGTGAAGTAATCATCAGGTCTCAGTGGGAGATTTTGCTTCCCTTGACCCCAGACACATCACACATCACACGCAAAGCTGGCAGCTGATTTATGATCCGTGCTAGAGAAATGGCACAACTGCTTAAGGAAGGCCTTCCAGACGTTTTGCACTAAGGGCTACTGTTGCTTCACATATTGGGATGTGGAATTTAACGTCCGCCCATTGATGATAGGAATGGAGCACACCCTGGTTGTCTGTGAGTGTAAAATGATAAGGAATACATTTTTTCATTTTCAAATCTGCTTAATCTGGACTACTAAGGCCACTAATGCTCGTTCTCAAACTACTTTTATAAGACAGTTGTGAAGAAAAAAAAGCAATTGGGACTTTCAGTTATTTTGTCTTTTCAGTGAGAATATTCAGAATGCATAAGATCTTGATTAAGAGCGAAGATGTCACGTTTATGAATTACTCAAGTTGATCTTGGCAGCATCCACTTTCACATATCTTGTCTTTGTTGTAAGACAGAGAGAAAAGCCTGTGTTATATCATTAATGGAGGATTTGCAATTTCCTTTAAAAGTCAGAGCTTGTAGAGCTTTTCCCAAGGGCCAATTGTTTCAATACTTCACACTGACTGGTGGGGGTAGAATAATGTGTCTTACATTGAGTAATGTCGAACCAAAACTACAAGCAAACACTTCTGCACCGAGTCATTTTTCACAGTGTGGCTTAAAAAGGTTTCATCTGCTCCTGGACAGCCTGGTGTCGGCTGGAGTTTAATCGTCCCAAAGGGTGCACAGCAGGACAGAACCAACAGAGACAAATGTCTCAGTTTAGTATGATCACTGGCAGATCAGAGCGTTTTCTATTTGTATGCGCCTTATGGAGCCTCAAATTCCGCTCCTCTCTCTCGCTCTCTTTTTCTCTTTTTCTCTCTCGCTCTCTCTCTCTCTCTCTCTCTCTCTCTCTCTCTCTCTCTCTCTCTCTCTCTCTCTAGCTTTCCTTGCTTGGCACTGCATTATTTAGTGTACAAACTGAAGATTTATATGTAGTAAACAGCGGATATTAGCCTTTGGCTTGAGAAGACCAGATGGCCAATCAATATCTCACAACCCATTGATGGTGAGCGAAGGACGGATGTATTATTTAAAATGAGGCAGCAATTGGGTAAAATATAGTAAACATGAGGATATTGTTACTTTCTTCTTTTTAAACTTGGTTGACTAACATGATGCTAGATCTCTGCCTGTTTATCGACCAGCCTGCCTCTTCTGTCTCTTTCTCTCCTCTCTGACCCTTGTAAGAACCCCTGAATAAACTGAACCCTGTTATTCAATCAAACAAAAAAGCAAATGCTGAACAACAGCCTGCCAACTGTCTCCAGCGGGCGGATGGATTGGTGGTGATGGTGGAGAGAGTGGGGTTGAGTGTAGAGAAAGGGGGAGTATTTGGGGATTCCCTTGCCTCTGTCAGAGTGCTGCAAATCCATCCATCAAGTCTATTTTATGGGACTAAATAGCTAAACCAAAATCCTGGGGGAAGGGGGGCGGGGGGGTATTAAGTATTAAGGGCCTGACAATGCAAGCTGAGGCAATTGATCTATTTAAAACAGCAGTGGCAAAGTGTTAGTGTGGTGCAGGAATTGTGGCGTTTTCATTTACTTCTCCATTTTTGACACCTCTTGATTAGCTCTGTATGGCCTGTGGGTAAACATCAGGATCTGTCAGTAGATCCTATTTACTCCCTCTAATGACCAACATGCAAGGGAGTACAAGGGCTGTCTTGCCTCTAATGCCTCTTATTTTTCTGTCTTTTTCTGCTTTTACAGCCCTTATTAGGGAAAGGTTACTCTCCCAAAGGATGTGAATAGTTAAATGCAATGCCAAACCCATTAATTGCCTGTTTACTTTTACTGTTATGCCCAGTGTTGTTATCTGGGACAATAATTCAGTCGTACTCTAATCACTAAGTTTCTATTGTTTCTTTTTTTTTTGACTTATATTATTCTCTTATTGTTTATTTATGTGATAAGATAATGTGTGTGCGATATTTAATTCTCAACAGATAGTTTTTGCTCTTTTTCCATTCATAAACACATGACTTCTTGTGAGTTTTTACGCTCACTTTGAGGCCATCACTGGCCAACAAAGCAAAAACAGCTGAAGCAGAGGTAAGTAGATGGGTGGGTGCACCTTTCGCCCTTTCTGAGCAGGACGACAGGAGCGCTTTCAAGCGTGTGATCGCCAAAAAAGCATGTTCATAATGATATTCAACCTCTCCCTGGCTCAGTCCGTCAGTCCACAGTCAGGTCCACCATGATTCCTGTGCACAAGAAAACAAGACCAGCCTGCTTGAATGACTACCGCACAAGTGCACTTACCTCTGTAGTAGGGAAGTGCTTTGAAGGGCTGGTCAATGATTACATCTATTCCTAACTACCCAGCAAACTGGACCCCCTAGAGTTTGCGTACTGTCCCAACTGATCAACAGAAGGCGGCATAGCACACATTAGCCACACCACCCTGTCTCACCTGGTCAAGAAAGGGAACTATGTGAGACTGCTGTTCATTGACTACAGTTCAGTATTTACCACCATACTTCCCTTCAGGCTCGTCACAGCTCATGCACCTGGGATTAAACACCTCGCTGTGCATCCTTGACCTCGTAACTGGCAGACCCCAGGTGGTGAGGATGGGCACACACACACCTCTTCCGCACTCGTCTTTAACACTAGAGCACAGCAGGGCTGCGTTTCGAGGCCCTTTGATGTACTCCCTGTACACACAAGACTCTTTCAACTCCAACACCATCATCAAGTTTACGGACAACACAGCTGTGGTGCGCCTGAACCCAGTTAACAAGGAAAAAGGCCTACTTGAAGGAAGTGGAGGACTTCACCCACTGGTGAACTACCCCCAGGAATTTCTACTCCTGCGAGTACCTTATATGATTGCATGTGACAAATACATGTGACAAATACAATGGATTGATTGATTGATTGATTGATTGATTGATTTGGTTGGTTGGCTGATTAGTTGGGTGCTACTTGACTGCTCTGTGTTTTTGATGTAGGGTTTAGTGCTTTCATCATGCGTACAAGTGCATTAAGATGATCTTGTGACACAAAGCACATGATCAGTGTGAGCTTCACATTATTATTGCAGTATAGACATTGAACACTAGATACTAATGCATTCACCATAAACACCACGTAATTGCAAGACATTTGCAGTTACGGTGCAGTAACAGCTACATGCATGCAATTGAACTGTTTTTAGTTTGTCAACACAGCAAACAGTACAAGGTGCCTCTACTTGTCTTGCAAAATGACATGCACAAATAAAAAACAAAACAATGGCATTAGAATAGCAGGTCAACGCTGCGTAATAAAGGCAGCTGTATGAGAGATACCTACCTACACATCAGGACATACACGAAATGTTGAAAATGTGTACTCACTGGTGGGAAGGTTGACCTCTCAGTGACCCCAGGAGAAAAATATCAAGTGGGTGCAACATGAAAGTACATATTCTGATGGAATTCAAGTGGTTTCCATTAAAGTTGATATAACCCATGTCAATATCAGCTGTGAGCACATCATTTCTTGACCATGTTCCATATATGGTTGTGCTCAGTCCTGCCACTGATGGCTGGAAGCATTATTGTAATTTGCAGTACACTGCAGCTTCTGGCTACATAAAAGACGGTAAAGAACCGTGTATCGACAGAGGTTCAGGGGTCAGTAGGTTATGTCAGTTTATGACAGTATCCCAAAGGGACTCCGGTTTATCTGAGCAAAAGGCCTGGCGTTTTTATTTTCTTATTCTATAAGTTTCTTTCTTTTCTTTAAATAATTAATTTGTACATAAATAAATGAATAATTATTATTATTGCACATACAACACAAATACATTGAAGAAATAAATTGTACCATACAACTTCATCACACAAATCATGAAATTGTGAAGGACATAATGACATTACATCGTTTTTTATGATAGTTTGTCGTAGGAAGGTTTTTACTCTGTGGTTTACACTTAATGGCATTTTAGACACTACTTGCCAGGATCTTGAACAGTCTTTTAGTTTTGGTAGATCACGGCATGCTATTGCACAGCATGACCATTCACCATGGCTACTGAGTGCTTCTCGAGTCCCACCAAAGTCTTATTCAGGTCTCAAAACTGGATAAAATACTGTGTGGTACAAGACCAGTAAAGGTATAATTAGGACTTGTTGCCTAACTATCTGGACACATGCATCTCTGATGAACTTAGAAACTATTTTGCCAGTCTGATGTTTTTTTTTGTCATTTGTTTTGTTGTGATCAGCTAATTCAAGAACAACTCTCCACTGAAAGTGGCAGGAATCAAATGTAAAGAACCTGTATTCAGCGAATATTGTCGAGTGATCCACTATCTTTTGCAAGCTAAATAAGACAGCGACAATTATTTTATGAGTGGCTTTTGTTACCTGAACAAGGTGCATTGTTAGCTTTTCATTGGTTCTTCTCTCTAACAGCCCTCCAGGCAGAGCTTCATCCAGAGGAAAACCTTTTGAGTGAACATCAGAGGGGAGACTTTTCTTTGAAAATCAGTGCGTATACAAAATGTTTTTTTTCTTTTTTTCCCCTCTTATCTTCTCCCTTTCCTATCTGTTTCAGTTCAAATAGGAATGGACTTTGTGGTTATGATTATACTGTCCAAGTCTGTTATGTCAAACTGTAATTCACTAGACAGAATCATGGCCTTGCAGCAGAAAACAAAAGAGCTATTACTAAAAGGAACTTTCTCTGGAACAATCCCCCAGAGAACGGACACAGGGACGAGTATCGCAATTTCTGTATTCCCAAAGAGACATGAACCCCATACTGTATTTCTAGTATCAATGAGGCTCATACGTGAAATGTGAAAAGTGATTAGCAAAGAAACAACGGACACGTTTGGGTGTTGTTCAATTTTAGTCACCATGAAATGTTTTGACAACATTTAAGCCTGACTGTAAACAGTATTCCATCTTCATAGTTTGCCTTCAGTGCATTTCAGTGTATAAATGTTCTCAAAATATTACAAAGCAAAGAATACCAGCATTATAAAAAAAAAAATTAAAAAAAAAGCATAATGCTATTTCAATATCTGGCTGATTAATTGATTGATTTTGGATTCTGTGATTGACCCGTCATTCTGCATGATTTGCAATTACTGAAAAAAAGTCAGCGGGACACAGAATTTTATCGAATCATGAAATTAAAGTTATAATCCTTAAGACTTCAGTTCTGGTTGATCTTCCTCTGGTGATATTAAAGCGCCAATACTCCCATAAATTTTAGTAGCTGAGTGCAATTTGCCTTTTTTTTTTAGACTCATTGCAACCACTTCAGCACTTGCACAACATTTACAACACCATAGCAGTTCTATGCTTACTTAGCCGTGTAAAGTTAATGTATACTAAATAATATACTATGCCCAGTGGAGGATCAGTTCATGAATACAAAGGTTACTTAGCTCTCAGCTATTAGCTTAGCTGGCAAACTTGTTTACTTTGGAAGGGCGCTCGCATCCTCTGCCATTAAAGGAGAAAGTCCGGAGTTCGGAGAGCGATCCGATGCTGCGGGCTGCGGTGGCGTGCTTTCCGCTGCGCCGATGCCCTGGAAGATCCGTCGAGGGAAGAGGCGCGGAGGAAAGAGAAAGGTTTTATCCGCCGAGTTTTCACACCTGTATGTGTCATGTTTGTTTTGTGATTTCTGTGGAACAATGTTCATGCTTGCCCTCTTGGCCAGGTCACTCTTGAAAAAGAGATTTTAATCTCAATGAGGCTTTTACCTGGTGAAATAAAGGATATATACCTGCGTGCAAAAAGGTGACGGCAGGTTGCAGGAAGTGAGGGAGGGTCTTGATTCAAAGGATCATGGGAAATTGAGTCCAATAGCTCAATCTCTCAATACTGTGAGGATCCCAACATTTCTTTTCACATTTTAGCCGCACTTTTGAAGGATACAAACAATATGTTTTATATGTCTTTATTGTATACTTGGCCGACAAAGGTGAAATGGTGAGGCCAAATCCAAACGTACACTACAGACTAATCTTTGCTTCTGGACAAGAGAACAGCTTTAAAGAAGCACTTCAAAGACCTCTTCATCTCCTTGAGGTTTCCTCTCTCTCTCCTCTCCTGTTTGGCTGTTCCGTGTTAAAAGTGTGTGTTTTAATCTACAGCCCTGTAATCTTGTATCCATCCCTCCATCTCCCCTTCCCACCTCTGGCTCACTCCTGTTAATGAAGGACTTTTTTTGTTGTTCACTCAGAAGACACAAAATCAAAGATTCATCAAAGTGGGGATATGCTTCTCAAGCATAGCGTTTGCTCACAGAATATGATCTGAATTGGCTGTAAATCTACAGCTGTAAATAATGACTAATCAACTCTGTACCACTGCCATATAATTAAATTATTATACAATAGCAGCTTCTAAGAAGTAGGGGTTTTAAATGAGTAACAAACCTCCCACTAATCCTGGATACCTTCTACCTGCTATTATATCAGGTTGTTTTTGCAGGTTCTTCAACGGTAATTCAACATTTTTCCCCAACTCTGATGATTGCCTAAGACCATTACATTACATTACATTTTTTTTAAAACGAGTTGAGTAGGTGAGCTGACAGTGATTTCTGCTTCACTACATTTTTTATTCACAAAGGACGTGTTAAAAGACTCAAATACATGGCTATGAGCTGACGCTGACATTATAAGACACAAATGTGGTCAGGTGTAGGGGGAAAAGACTTATTACTATGCTTCACTTTACACCTCGTAGCTCTTAAAGTGGTAATTCTACTCATCCTGTGAAGTTTGCAAAAACTGCCATGACAATGGCTTATCAAGCAAAAGGGCATTCTAGTTGGAAAGTTCATCTTCACCTATATGTTTGAATGTAACATAAATGATGTAAATTAAAGTAAAGAGACAGTAGCCTACATTTTTCCTTATAAAATATATCCCTAACAAAAAAAAATTGTTTCGTGGCAGGTCCTACAGAAAACTGTAAATGTAATATGTATGTATATTTTGTTGTTGTACGTGTGTGCTTTTCTTAGTTCGTTAGCACACAGAAACATAGCAGCGAACACCTGGTCTTACTCCTTTAGATAGATATGAGACATTTAACTTTAACGATTTCCCTCACTCTAAGTGTGAGAGCAGCTGGTTGATTGCCTTTTTTCACTGATAACTGGTGCTGCATCTCTGGAGAGACATTCATTTACACTCAACGACTATCACAACTGCTCAATGAAAAACACTTTCTCAACCAAGTCAGTCATTCTACTCATTGACAAGCCAGGCAATCTAACTGAGTGTTATGGCATTGTTAAAGCCTATAAATGCACTTGTGAGATTATGGAGCTGCCATTGTAGGGATGTAAAAAACTAGCATATTCTCCCACAGAGGCTTTGTAAACTCTCCAGAGACTAAATTAGTATTGTTTTCAATCTTCATTTGACTTAAAAGGTGTACCTCTGTTATTGCAGTCGTGTTGCTTTTATGTTACAATACAGTAGGTACTTCCTGGTCATCGGCAATTGCTGAAATAGATTATTGAAACACTGTTGCAAAGATAGGGATCTACCCTGGGTCTGCCTCTCACTGTTCCCCAGGCTGTCATTGAGAAGTGTAAAATTCTCCATAATTTACATTTTAACACTGCCTGAAAGACAGGTCCATTAAGAGGCCCTCAGGAGGAGTTCCCTGCGGTTTATACTTTTATGAATCTTCCAGAAGGGTTTTTACAGGCTCTGCCTGGCTGCATGTTCCAGATAGCTCCCATGGCTACTGTGCGGCATATACAAAGGGAATGGTAATTAACGGAATAAACAACATTTTACTAAGGGATACCGTAATAATAACATTATCTCTTAGGGAGCAGACTATTTTTCAGGAAATACAGTAGAAGGGCATGCACGGAAATTTGGGTTTAGAATGAATGTTTATGCATAGCACTTCTGATGTTTTAATTTAATTCACTTTCCTGTTTGTAGCCATCATATATTTATCACATGGATGGTCAATTACTACACTATGTTATATTTTTGAGTTTTAATACTATTGAACAATCAGTTCTGTTGATCAGCCATTTGAAATCCTTACCTTGGGCGTTGGGAGTTTTTCATTTCATAGCTAAACAATTTATAAATTTATCTTGATTGATACATGAATTGATAATGAAATATGTATGTAAAATGTGGATGAAACCATCCACCAAGCAAATGTATTAAACTTCTATGTGGGTTTGAAAGACAACCGCAGTCTTTTGTACTTTACATACATCAAGAGTCACAAGGCTCTGAGGGATGTGGACTCACTGACATGAAATGTCAACAATGGCAACGCTCCCCTTTCCACCTTGACTTGATTTCTCACCTCAATATTCAGTGTTGAAAACTCAGAGCCAAAGTCATTACTCAGCTCAGATCCTCCAGGAGGAGGGAAGTGCAGACAACCCTTGCAACACAAGCCCTGAATGTTGGACATCACAATTCTTCCTTCAAGCAGTTTGCTTCTGATCAAGCAGCATCTCTCCAGCAAGCTCCTCTCTTCCCCGTCTCTCGTTTTATGACTTTTTCAAATAATGTGGCAAAATCATTTTTACCCTGTATACCTTTCAGGAGGTTTGAAAAGAGTAGCCAGGTTTGAAAATGACACCTGAGAATGTGTTATGAAAAAAATGACTGCTGAGATTACATAAGTACTGTGGTTCTCGTTGTCTCTTTGTAGGAAAACTACCATACTTTGTTCTCCTCAAAAGATACACCGTTTCACACTATATTCTCCTTTCCTTAAACAACACCGGCTCTTTGTGAGCACAGAGCTAGGATTTACAGTGTGGCTGGAAAAATACAAAAATATCTTCAACGTTCATGCCATATTGGAGTTATTGTAATTATTCATTTCAGACTTGTAAATAGAATTCACGGCATCGTACAAGTTGTACTTACAAACGGCTTCGCTATATCCAACTTTGCTCTTACTGATACAGAAGTGCCTGAAAACCAAACTAATATGGATGCGTCATGCGATTAAACCAATCAGAGACGAGGAGTCTCAAGCACAGTGTCAACCACTGCTCGTGAACTCTGATCAAACTGTCTCTTCAACTTTAAAATGTGTTTCGATTGTTGTTAAAGCGTTAATTGCTCCTATAGCAACCACTAACACATCTTCCATGTCCACTGAAAATGATGTCTGTGGCTACAAATTGGTCTGGGCAAAACTAAACAAATGATACATCATCCGCGGAACAAGGAATCGGTTAACAAGAACATCAGGATAAATGAATGAAGTGACACAAAATAGCAGCTCATTCTGATTATCAGGTTAGTCAATGTGTTTTTGGAATGATAAAATATAAAGGAGAGCCATACTCTGAAATAGCTCGGTAATTGCAACGTGGTGGACAGTCCTTCATTCATATTCAGTCACTCCTCCCACATTGCTCAGGAAGACAGTATGAACAAATAGCTCCTGGAGGCTCTTCTGAAGGGACTTAGCCATTTTAGCTGCAGGGGCATTGGCGTGATACATACTGTATGTTGGCATTGGCCATGTGGTACATCGTTCACATTAACCAGATGCTGGAATGCCAGCTTCAATCACTTTGACCATGCTTGCACAGATCTGGCTGCTCCTGCTGCTGCACCACAAAGACACTGACACAGGTCAACAAATCATATGATTGTAAAGCCGTGACTCCGCTGTTGGAGTCCATAGTTGGACAAATGTCAATGCTTCAAAAAATACCATCTTGATCCCACACTAAAACGGTTACGGTGTTTGTTCATATAAATGTTTGTCTTTTACATGCGTTGCTCTTACTTTAAAGTTCACTTTTTTCTTCTTTTGGAAATGAAACTGTTGGCATCGGTAGTTAAAAAGCATTTCTGTTGGGGCTAAATGACACTTTATGCTCAAGTTTAGCTCATGGCAATGACATGCCGTTCTCATTAGGCTGTCCTTCCTTCAGGTAAACTCTGCTGTCCTATCGCCACAAACACATCATTTAGTTTTACAAAGTGGGATGCTCAAAAACTGAAATATTTAAAAAACAAAGGTCTTTAAAGGCAGTATAATTGTATAATCCTTTTTCACTTATTTCATATTTCTCTAAAATCTACTTATCCATCGTTTCCCACAAGCATCATAATTCCGATTGAAAGAATATGGACTTAGATAATCTTAGCCTTAAGATATTTTTTTAGGAAACAGGCCCAGGACACAGAGTTTCTCCTTCTAGGAGAAACATAAAATGTCATAATAGAAGAAAATACTTATTGAAAGTATAGATGTGTTCATGCCAGTTCAAAATAAATAGATTTTTTTCCATTTTTTTACCATGTTTACCAGCTCACTGATAACATCCAAATGCTGAGGTGGAGATTCTGAAGTGGCTAAAGAGAGACACTTAAAACCATTTCTATCATTACTCGATGCCATGAATGAGCATTTCTTTGTAGGAAATTAACTTGCCCTGATCCTTCACATTGCACGCATGCTGTGATAGGAATTTCTGCTTATTGCATTCTTATTTTTCTTGTTTTGTCATGTAAATTCAGCACTCAAATATTCATTCAAACACACAAATAATATGAAATGAACCATGAACTATATGGTTACTTTAGTTAGCAGACCTCTTCTCAGATGAGCACTTACTGAAAAAATAGTGTCTAAGATAGTTTACTCTATTATCGTCAGAATGTGAAAATAATGATTGTAGGTGTAAAGCAACACTCAGCCTAATGGCTCAATGCTGATGCTATAATTGTGAAAGCAATATCTTAAAAGCTGCAGAAGTCTCTTATTAAAAATCAATACTTATCCCTTTCATCAAATGGCTCATCTGGCATATTTTTTGTATAGCATTAAAAGTATAGCATCAGTAGATAGTTCATGATTCAAGCTGTGGGCAAAAGTGTTTGCAAGAAGCTGGTGGAGTATCTTATTTTAGTTTGGTTCAAACCAATAATCCTAGTACAATTTGTAGATGCTTTGTCGTATATATGTCATATATCAAGTAGATAGTTGAGTATTTTCTTTGACCTTGATTCTGTGGCGTCCTCTTCCGAATTAAACAACGCAGATGAGGGAGGTGAACAGTCCTTTACGACTCCATATCCCCCTACAACTCTATTGTCCATGTTCTCCAGAGACGTGTGTGTGTTAGCAATCAAATCCATGTACAACTCAATCTCAAAGTTAAATACCGTATCCACATATTCCGTTTCATTCCAAAATTAAGCCATGTTATGGAAGCTAAATGCATTCTAACTGCTGTTTCACTGGGCATTACAAGCAATTAAAACCAAATTAGACCGGTTTGTTGGTAAAAAAATAAATAAATTGGACACAAATCACCTAACAAACCTCTTGAGGCCCAAACAGAAAATTGGGCCCTGTCGAAAAACTGGCAGAGGGTTAAAGTTTAACACAAAAAGTCTGATCACATACCTCAATTTCATAAATTAAAAACCTGTAGGCTGGAGGAACCGCCCACCCAGGGTGAGGGTCCTCCGATGGCAGGTAATGGTTGCCAATGGGTCAGTGAGTCACACATGTGATACTTTTGGGGCCCAGTAAGAACTGCCGTCGAAAGCCATGTGAAACCCCCAGAGGTTGACAACCGGTGCTGAGGCTGGTCGGGGCCTCTATATGGAAGCTCATGTTTTCAAAAACTGAGTTTCTGACAGCATGCAAAGGTTCTCTTGGTGAACAGGGTAAAACCTTATCACAAAAAGATTTTCTGGCCATACACATATAGGTTAGGGAAGTATCCTACTGTATCATTATGTCGTGTCTTTATTTTCCAGTATCTTTTAATGTGCATCAATGTGATTCCATTATCAGACACCCCATTCATGCATTTTAAGAGCTAAGCTGGTGCCACTGCACTTGTTTATACCCCAACCTCTTTTTCTTTTTGAAGTTACTTTAAAAGACACTGCAGATGTCTTAGCCTCTGCAGTGCGATGTAAAAAAAAAACCTGTTCATGAAACTTCCTCAAGAGGAAGAGGTTTAAAAGAAAAGAAACATGCTTTTCAACACCAAAAAGAACACCACCAAAATAAAGGTAAAAATGGTCAAAATAAAAATCTCTCTCTCTAGTCGTCAGAGTGTTAGCAGAGTAGTATGGATGGCCGTGTCAATACAACTGGCTCTTTGTTTTATGTCATAACAGCTCACCATCCATCCTCAGTTTACAGGCCATTGATTAAAGCAGACTCAACATCATGTGAATTATATTTGTGCCCTTGCAGAATAAAAGCATAACTGCCCATTAAATCTTTTTCTCAGAGCTCAAGAAATCCTATTTGTATTCTACTTTAGAGAAGCAAATGCTCAAATATTAAAATGCCTTATCTAACCTTCACCATACTACCTTTATTTTGGAGAGTTACGGCGGGGCGGCATGACATGTTGAGCGGTCGTCTAGTAATCAGAAGGTTCCTGGTATGATCCTCCAGAGAGAGTTGAAGTGTCCTTGAGCAACACACTGAACCCCTAAATCTTCTGCAATCAGCGTTTGAATGTGTGCGTGACTGGGTGAATGTTGGCATGTTCTGTAAAACACTTTGAGTGGTCAGTATAATAGAAGAACGCTATATAAATGGAGTCGATTTACCTTTTAGGGAATGTGGCATACTGCACAGTCAGGTTTGTTGTCAGAGGTGGAGGAAAAACAAGCAAAATCAGCCTGCCTAAGTGAATACAGATGGTGTATGGGCAATTTATGTGTATTAAACCCTTGACATTCGAAAAGTTTCACCACAAAACATCTTGATATTTCATAACAATGTCATAAAATGCTCAAATGACTCTGATTTACTGTGAGTCCCCCTTTCTTCAAAAGACATTATAAGTAGCATCAGACTCTTTTTTTATTTGATGATGGATCTATTTTTAGCAAAAACATTATCTTATTATTGTTATTATTACGTGTCCATAGTGGTATTTAAAAAGGAATATTGTGGAGCTTATTTTTCTCATTTATCACCTTCAACTTTTTGATATGTTGTTATTTTACAACACTGAATCACAGTAAATGTGTCAAGGCATATTAATAGAGACTCTTTGTCATCAAAGTGAAAACAAATGTTTAAAATTCAATCTAAATTCCAAACATAAAACACTCACTTAATAAAAATCATAATAATGTCTGTATGTATATACAGTAGCACAGGTTGGAACACTATCCCATTTGCTGTACAGTATGAGCTAAAACTCCTGAAGGTCTCCTCTTAAAGTCAGTAACTTAAGACAAGGTAATAAAGCAGGACCCACCGCTATATTATGTCAGCCGATAATGTGCTTTATTAGAGCATAATCCCCTGTTTACAAACAAAGCCCCAATTAATTAAATTACCACAACTAAGTGCAACATAGTGAATGTTGGACCTTTGGGGCCCACGGGGCTCTGGAGCCCCGGAGCAGCTGCCCACTTTGCCAAATTAATCCAGCCTGGGTCCCAACTCTAATCATCTTTTTATGATGAAGTTGACCTTTAAGCTGTCTACTGTCTTTAACTGATCATAGGTATTTACCTCACTTTTTTAAAATATAAATATGATCTGTTTCTTTTTTTTTTTTTTTTTAAATGTCCTGGGCTGTCTTTAATGTGTTTTATGTCGGGCGTACAACAGTTGAATCGGCTTTGTGTCGTTCAAAAAAAAAGATTTTAAAAAAATCTGAAGGACATATCCAGTAAGCAAAGCAACAAGCTGTGCTGCAAAGTTATCATATTGGAGGTTCAAAGAGTATTTTCCAGCTGCATTTCTGGAGTATTAAAAATATTCGAGTAGCTAATAAAAGGGGCCACGAGGAGTAATATGCAGCCTGTTAAAACAACTCTGTGATGTCTCGTGTGGCTCTTGAGCAGCTTTTATAAAGTCTGAGAAAATAACCCTGATGATGTCATCAGGTGTATGTTAGCCTGGGTTTTTTTCTAACAGAGGAACTGCATTTCAAACGGAGGGTGTGGAGTGTGAAGGACTTCGGTGTTTACCAGACATGGTGTGTTCGAAGGAAATACACTATTGAGTTTTGTTGTGGAAAGCATAGGAGCCGGTGTTTTTGGACTAGGGACTAAAAGTAAGGAAATCTTGGCTTTTACTGAACCTATCGAAGTTCCCCAACTTTATGGAAGCGTAGATAGCTGCAGCACCACTTTACTTTATCTATTATTTGCACTAAGAAAACCCACACTGTGCGAGTCGTGCCGCGTAGCAGATAGGAGTCTTATGAGTGCTAATAACATAAATAACACAAGACAAGGGAAACACTTTGCCTCTGCAGTGTTTTGGAAAGCAGTGTGATACACTTCATCTCAAGCTGGGGCTTTGTCTTTGTCTATACAGCACTGCAAACGTTAAGGTGTGTTCAATACTATGTCTCTCAAACATACTTAAGTTGTAATTACAAATGAAATAAAACGTATTGTTTGTAGTAGCAGAAGGAATGCTTTAAACCAAGGTCAGACAGCACTGTATGCATACTCTCCCTCTCTCTCTCTCTCTCTCTCTCTCTCTCTCTCTCTCTCTCCCTCTCTCTCTCTCTCTCTCTCTCGCTCTCTACCCCCTACACTGTGTCTCCGGTAAACACACGCAGGCACACAAACCCATAAATAATCACTGCATCAGTGTTTAAGGTATAGGAACAATCTCTCATTTTCTGCTCTCCCACTCCGCTCATTTCTCTCCTATGTCCCCGTCGCTAACAGAGAACAACATGTTGTTATGAAGATCCGTTGCTGGCACTGGAGCACAGTTGCAGATTCAGCAACAACACACAGCCGTTCACCAATAAATCATAACACAAACACACACACGCTCACACACACACACACACACACACACACACACACGTCACGGCGTTGGCTAAGTCCTCCACCTGATGAAAAATACATCACTGGAGATGCAGGAAATATTACTGCACTGTATGCCCACACATGCATACCATTAACATCTGCCAGTCTGCCATCCTCGTACAACCGACAAGCTGCATTGGAGGCAAACAGATTTCCGCTACATCTGCACGCATCATCGCAATGCCACGCAATGCCGGGCAGCCAGATGGCAGCGAGTGGCAGTTGAACAGAGCAGATCAGGTTTTGAACTGTGGTTTCCTTCTTGTCTCGCTCAGAATTGTAACAGAGAGGCTCATGGGAGACTGCGCAGGGAGTAGGGCCAGGTGGGCTTCTCGTGAGGTGAGGAGCAGACCACCTGTGCCGGTGGGGTGAACGGAGGCAGCAGGAGTGTGTGTGGGCGTGTGTGTGTGTGTGTGTGTGTGTGTGTGTGTGTGTTCATTGTTTAAGAGAGAGAAGGAGGTGATGAATGAGGGGATCTTACAGTATGCAGGAATACAGCCAACAAAATAGGAAATGACATTTTTCCTATTATTTATGCAGAGGACAGCAACAAAGTAATGGGGAATTTAAATGAAGTTTTACACTTTGGATGTGCAGCATGTTTTTGGGCGTACTATATCTCGCGAGGTAAAGACACAAGGGATATCTACTACATTAAGAAGTCCTGAATAAATTCCTTGAACGGGAATCTATTTGATGTCTTAGTCTAAAGGGTCTCATGGTTCAGAGACCATGGGGGTTTATAATGTTATCAAGTCTACAGGAAGTGTGCCTCCCTTCATTTTTATGAGTATTCAAGGAAGTAAAAAGTGATTTGGCACCACACACTCACACACACACACACACACATTCAGACACATGCACACAGTGAATGCTTCATTAAACTGCATCTATCCTCCCACATGTGTCTCAATAAACCCAGAAAGGAGGAATACAGACAGAGATGAAGACCAATGTGTTTCTCTGGCAGTTCAGCTTATCTCAGAGATAAGATGGAGACCCTTCAGGGAGATGAGAACAGTAAAGGAAAGATGGAGGGAGGGAGATGGAGAGGAGAGAGTCACTTCGACAGAAAGGGATGAGACATACTGTATGTTGGAAAAGAAAGAGAGAGAGACAAGGAGGCAAAGACAGGCAAAAAGAGAGACAGTCAAAAGATAAGAGGGAGTGAGTGATGGAGACAGACAGAGGGATATGCAAGATATTGGACTTCATTGGCTTCAGGTCAGTCTCTCTCTGTGTCTCTCTTCTTTTATTTAGTGGTTATAAATGGACAGATTAGGGCTGTGCTCTGCAAATGTAAATCAGCTTGTGGGGAGATCAAACAGTTTTAGTTGATTTTGCCCTTCGGTCCACACACTTGCTTCCTATCAGAATAGAAATTGTTACAGTTCTCCCTCAGTAAACCCTCGGAGAATAAGAAGTAGAGTTCTCCAGAGCCAGAGAGCTCACAGGGCATCTGATTAACTTTCCCCTCTCATCCACAGCTACACTGTGACTTCAGATTTAAAAGAATATAGTTAGAATTCACGGAATAAACTACATTATACAGTATTTACGATGTTTATACTGAATATCTTATTTGCACTTAAAACACAGCACAGTGTAAATGGTGGCGTTTGGACTGGAATGTCTTGCAGGAAGAGTCAATTGTAATTAGTAGTTTAATTGAAAGGCACCTCAAGGAGAGTGGTGTGTGACTTTCTATGCAAAATGAGCCTTTTTCCAATAATGTTCACTCTCTTGAATCTATTCATTGATAATTCCTTGAAATAAACAAGTGGGTGGAGAGTTGGTGTACTTGCTTTGGATGGGATGTAACTCAATCAGAACAAATTAGGGTGACATATGAAGACCATTAAACATAAAAAGTCCCTGTCAGCTGTCAACAGCAGCAGCTTAGAAGCTTAGTAGCTTAAAACAAGACATACACCAATGTTGTGTGTGGCTGTATTTAGTAATGTTCACAAGGGCATCTTTAGCGTCTTATCATGCCAACATTTGATAATTATTGCTAAACGCGCGGACAGTACACCCGAGGCTGAGGAAAATGTCTTGATATTTGGCCGAAAACAAAGTATTGCACAAAAGACTTTTGACCTGACGATGGCGCTAGATGAAAAGTTGAGGGATCACCAAGTTAGTACAATTCACCCTAAAGGGAACACGAATGTCTGTACCAAATATCATGGCAATCCATCCAGCAGTTCCATTTTATTTAAGAAAAAAACAAACAAATGTAAACCTCATGTAGGCGGGAAACAAAGAGTCAGGGGATCAGGGGTGGACACTAGGATTCATCCTCTGGGAACCATGAATGCCTGTTTAAAATATTGTGCCGTGTGTGAAGTGATGCTGGAGACATTCAACCCTACGGTAATTGACTATGGATACATTTGGATATTGATGGGCAGTCCAGCAGCTAATCTCTACACTATCTCAGCGAGTAAAACGAGCCAGTACTACTGCCAAGGTTTGCAGAAATCTCCCCTAATGGGGGCCATTCATGTTAAAAAATGTATGCTGTGGGGCATTTTTGAATTACAGCATCCATTATGTGGCAGATGTTACATCTCGTTCACATCTTCATGCTCTGTTGGTTTGACAGAGACCTGAAGCTGTTCAGTAGAAGCTATTTTGTTGAACACTAAAGGCTTAATGCCCCGAGTGAACAACTAGTCAATGATTTACTGTGGAAACTGTGCATCAACCTATTATGGAGGCTGTGGGTCTTTTTAAATTCTGCATTGTCAGTGTCCAAGTATCGAAACTGATGGAAGTGACAAAAAAAGACAACAGATGGTTTATGGTCCGACAAACTATAAATATAAAGTCTCTGTAAATATACGGGGTGCTCCCTCTTGACTGTCACGGGCCGAATATGTAAATATGTTTAAATTCATCCCACTGGTTTGATATATAAAAACGGGAGATGGTAACCTTTTGTTATTAGTACTTTAGTTTTCTTGTAAAAAAAAAAAAAAAAAAAAAAAAAAAAAAAAGAATGTATACATGGATTTAGCCTTTTTAAATGAGCTTATAATGGCATAGAAGGCTTTTAATTATTTATTTATTTTTGAAATAAGCTCTTTACTATAGTACTATGTATAAGTTTTCTTTTCATTGTGTCAGTGTGTGTGTGTGTGTGTGTGTGTCTCTGTGTGTGTGTGTGTGTGTGTGTGTGTTTCTGAGTGACATGGTTCAGATTTACTCTGAAATGCTCTGGAGTGTAACCAACTGAGACACATCACCCCAAGACACTGCAGCCATGACATTTTAAGGAGTTTTAATTCAGAAACACCTTAAAGGGAACAGACAGTAGAAGAAAAAGATGATGCAAATCACATTGGTGAGCTCTCTGAGGTTACAGTCCCTGTACATATAAAGAGGGCCTGAAAGTCTGAGATACACTGGGGGTGTCTGAAAACGCAATAAGCAAGCAGAAAACATGACATAGCTGTTGCATCCAATGAGTTATATTTTCACCAAATTACAGTGCTGCTCCACCAGGCACCTTAGACCTCTGGGGCTACATACTGCCATTGTAATGAATAAAAGATGTTTCACTGACGATTAAGTCGCAGTAACTGCAACTTAACCAGACAGCCTAATTTGCATTCTGAGAGAATCAGCTCACACACAATGAAAAAATGACTACAGTATATTTTCATTGCTGATGTTCTATTGGTGTGTTAACATTATAAAAAGATGCATCTGCCATCTATATAAAATATGAAAAACACAAATGATGCCTGAAAGAAGTTATCCAACCACAGCCAAATATCTGTAAAGATGTGTATGACACCTCAAACATGTGAAGTCGTGTATTTTGACAGTATTTTTGCTTTTTTCATAGTTAACAGCAAATCAACAACAGAGATAGTTTGGGCAAGTCATGAAGGGAAAACTGAGCATCATTCTACAGTGGATTTGAACTCTATACAGGTAGAAAATAAATGCAGATGTTGGAAATCTAAGGGAACATCAAACGCTTATTGGGCTCATTATTCATCTGTTCTATTTGGCTGATGTTTTCACTGTCTGTTGGCTCACATGAGCTGTTCCACGTGACCAGTTAGTTCTGGTTTGATCCAAAGTTCACTGGTGTTTTAGCCAAGAAGCGTACTTATTTTAATATGTAAAAGTTGTACATGTCTAGAGGTTTGGGGTTTTCTCTGTTTTTTGTTTTGTTTTTTTCCTGGAGTGCTGCCGATTTCCTGTTTTCCTGTTTTTGTCCGCAGCCTAATTCTATTTGGAAGAGCAAAATGATGACATCTGCTATCCATTTTCACACGCCAAGTACCGGTACATCTGTTATCCATTCCCTTCTTAAGACCTGCTTAAGGTTCTTTTGTGTCATACAATATGTATCCAATTATCTGTTTTCCAATATCCTTCTGATGGCACCAAGAAAAAGTAGAAGACAGAAAATATCAACCTCGACCTTTCTTGTTCCACCAGCACCTTTGATGAATGTGCAACCTTTGGAAATAACCAAGGCTAGTTGAGAGACACACAAGACTGGTCAAAAGAAACTCATTGCTTATTTATTTTGTACTGTGCCCCGTACATTATTCATAGCATTCAGTTGTTGCAGACATTTACCAGATATATGAGGTACTTCTGTCTTGCATGGGACGTGGCTGTGCTATCATGTCCAAGACAAGCTTATGGATCACACAACACATAGTTTATCCAGTGGTGACTGTGTAGTGGTGCACTGGATGGACTATGAATGTTTACGTAATCTTTATTATGTTTGAAAAAGAGAGATCTGGTGCTGAGCTCTCACGCAGAATGGTGATAAATCAGAAGGAAACAATTACCATATCATCTTTTTACCCAATGTTAGACTACATAATAATAATAATAATAATAATAACAATAATAATGCATTCGACCTCAATTTACATATTGGTGCCCTGAAGTCCACTCTGGTCACAGTCAATTTGCATTTCCCAACTTTTTTTCATTTTATTTTAAACCCATGTTCTATATGACCACCATATTTATATTCCAGAGTGTGAAGTGGACCTGCGACAGCCTCACTAACCCAATTTGTTTTACAGCAGATTCACTGCCTTCAGAAAAAAAGAATATGGCTTATGTGAATCCCCACCTGACCCACCCACCCCCCTTTAGACATTTCAATAATAAATGATCCCTCCGTCCTGAACCTCTCCCGTGGGTCAAGGGCTGATGTATGGGAACCCAGAGGGGACATATTGGACGCATTAGCTGAGCTGGAGTCTGCACAAATGGGAAGTGAGTGATGACGAAGAATGTTGACATCTTTGACATGTCAGACAGAGCGAAAACAAGGCATTGGCATTTTGGCAATTGTCAACTGCAGACAGGGTCAATTAATACTGAAACAAAACAGTGGCTACAGGACTAGGACAAAGAAGAAACTCTTACCACGAGATAATGTCTGGCTGAACTTTGAGCAGGCACTCATCAGCCCTCCTTGGTATTGAATTCCATTTACACTGTGCCTGCTTTGCATTGCGCAGGCCAATTAATCCAACTTGGCTGTTTCCCCTTGGAGTGCTATTGCAATTAATGGGATTGTGGCTTAAGCTAGTTGGATGCGGGTGACCATACACTTGCTGGGACAAAAGCAGTGACAGAAAGACATACTGTAATGTTTACACTTCCCAATACGAAAGAACTAAAGAGGTGTTAAAATCACTTTATAGACCATATTAAAGCGTAAAGGAAGGAAAAGGGGCAACAGCCATTTTGCTGAAGAAAATTTGACCTTTTGTACGATCCAGTATTACAGCAAAGAGCACGCATTTCAGTCAGACTTTATCCACCAAACGATGGCTTGGTAGGTGAAACCTGACGATTTAACTTCAATTCTGAAACTTCACCATGATTCAGTCCTCTCTGTCTCGACTCGAGCAGGTTATTATAAAACGTTGAGCTCAATGGACTGTACCCAGACATCATTTTTAAAATATATAACGTGATACTCAAGTAATACTTCCCAACGTACCTGCGTCAGAGATAGTCGGGTGTGCAAATATCTTCTTTGAAAAAATAAATGACCTAACGGAACAATAATTCAACTTTTGCAATGAATAGAAAATGGCACTGGGCCATATCCTGATCATGTGTGGTCAGTACGGCTACAAAACACAGTCCTCAGTAAACTCCATCCCACAGAGGCCAGCGCCCTCAGAACTGTAAAAGCGGCTCAAAGTGTTTCACAAATCCAGAGACAAAAGGCAAGCAAGAGTGAGCAATTTAGTGCTAGCTGCTTTGTGAAGGGCCTCGCAGCCCACACAGCACCATTCAGGGGACTAAAACACAGGCCAGGATTACGCTTATCAACCATCAACTGTTTGGTCACACAGACAAAGGCTTATTGCTATGGGACAACTTTAATGGCCTGTGGCTGAGTGCAAAGAGGGCCTCTTATGACAGAGAAAGAGGATGAGTGGAGGGCGAGAAAGGGAGGGGTCCTCAGCATCACAATCACTACTTTCGATAATGATGAGAGCAAATGAAGGGATGGGCAGTTAGGGTTTGTTGAGTGGTATTATCTCTTTGGACCATAATGAAAAGGAAGCAGCACATGAACCGCAGAGTGACGAACTGAACAAACGCAATCCCTCATCGTCCAGAGGTCCATGTGAGTTTGAGGCTAATAATAGCTGTGTGGATGAAAAGTCTGCTGCAGGCTTGGTATAAACTACTGAGAAAATGTTGTCATGGAATTCCAATCCGTCAACAGTGCACTGTCAAAAATGCAGGAGGAGCTGTCACAGTTGTTTGGCATAGATCCATAAAACAAGATGTAAACTCCAATGAAATGAAAAAAAAAAAAAAAAAAAAAAAAAAAAAAGGTGCGATCACACTGCCTTGTCACCTGCATTAGCTAAACGCCTGAATCTGACAGGCAGCGTTTACCATATTAGCACACCAAGCAAATCACTTTCTTCTTTTTGCTTTTGTTCCTGGTCCATTTTTTTTTTCTTTTTTCTTTTTTACCCTGTATGACATTTTAGATTTGTGGAAGGATAAATCCATAATCTGTAATAATACCATTGCGCTCAGATCTGTGAATGTGGGAACATTTCTGAAAAAGAAGGCAGATGTGGCAAGATAGTATGAGAAAACAACAAACAACCCCTGGGGTTAGTCAAGACAATTCAATAGAGCAAACAAAGGTGAACGATAAAACTATCTCCCAAATTGACCATCAGAACTATACAAAATTACTTCTGGTTCAACTTTGACCTACAATACTTGCTGTAACCGTATATGTGTAACACACACACACACACACACACACACACACACACACACACATACAGTCTTCATGTGTAACAAGGGATTGTAACTTACCCGTTTAAAGAAAAAGTGAGATTTTGAGAGATACGGTTATATAATTTTTCTTATATGCTTCTTTTGCCTAGAGTTACATATGAAGATTTGTATTTTTTACAGTTAATATGAAGCTACTTCTCTTACAAAATGACCATTTGTGCAGCAATTACTCACCTCATGTCACCTTGAATTCTTGAATGAAACCTAAATGAGACTTGCATTGAGATTCCACATCGCCACCGAGGAGGCAAGCGAGGAAAAACAGGTTTTCTTCAATAATTCAAGGCAACACAGGGTGAGTAATTGATATACAAATGGTCTCTCAATAAAGTAGTCCTTTAACTTAACACAATGACTAGAAACAAATAGATAGTCGGGTGCCTCCGTCCAAACATAACAATATCCACCTACCAGCACCTCTCAAGCTCATAAATAAAAAAACATGCTAGATCTTGTTTGTGTAAGCAGTTCAAAAATCGAACCGTAAACAGTGCACTGTCTGCAGAGGGGCTTATGTGCCAGGGATATTTCTTGGTTGGAACCAAGTAGCTTCTTGTTTTCTCTGCGAATAAGCGTATTTCCCAAAACGTTGAACTTTCCTGGGGCCTAAAGTAAAATGAAAAAAAAAACAACACGAGTGCTGAGGGAACACAGGGACATGATCCCCTTTATTCCCTTTAACCTCCTTTCACCTCAGATGCTTCAAAACGTTATCAACTAGATGGATTCTAGATTTGGTTGAAGTATTCTGGGTTAATTGTTGGCTTACTAACAAGCTGTGTTATCACCTGACCCCATCAGACTTCATGTTGCTGTGTTTCCAGGTCAAAGCACTTATTTTGGTGAGTACAATGTTATCACGACGGATAGAAATTCGACCCAAGTTTTAAACCCAAATGTTAATCTATAGAAGGTAAGACACTAGTCGTGTCATATACTGTTATCTGTCAATTTCTTTGCCTGAGATGCTTCATTTAAAATCCCTTCCAGTTATCTTGTGTCGACTGTCTCTCCTAAGCTCCTACTTTTAGAGCGCGAGAGGAAACCATATTCCTAGTTCCACCGATTCTCTTCTATCCCATTCCAAATGAAGCCACTTCATCCGCTCTTCTCTGCCTACAGTACTTTAGCTCATTTCATGTAATACCTTTATCCCTGCGTCAACATTACACAGAGCTCACCTAGGTATTCCCAGAACCGGCGATACACTCTCCCAAATCCATCAGATATAGTGTCTTTCTCTGTAAATCCATTCGAGAACTACACTCTATGTAAATCCTGACGGAAAAAAAAAAGTATTTACTCTTATTCTTATTTCTATAATCCTCAACTCTGCATCTCTGTTTCTGTGTGTTTTCCCAGGCCACTTCCTTTCTCTCTCCCCCATCTCCTCATTATGCATTTCCTAAAATGCCTGCCCCTCAGACCTACATCTACTCAAGGATAATATGTAAACAAGTATATGTAATTTGGCATCTCTCACCGCGATATGTTTCCTTCCCTCCTCCTCTCCTTCTCCTCCCTGCTCTACTTAATACTGCTTGTCTAATTAAAAGGCATACAAAACGTTACATTATGACTCTGAGACTTCAAGCTCATGTCCTCGCAGATGTACAGTTAAAGGGTCAATTATATGACGCAAAGTGCTGAGAAAGATTAAACCGACCATTAGCTGCTTCGCGCCATCTGCTGTTATTGCAGAGTGCGCATGTGGAGTAATGTCGTAAATTTCAGCCTGGTTTTTCTTAGGAGCGCACGCTTTGCTGAGTTTGCTCCCGTCGCAGTAAAGCATAATTATTGTCAAGGAGGTCTGTCACAGTTAATCTAATTCACTGACAAGATGACAGACTTACTAACTACTTGGGGATGTTGTGTAATCACAAGATAGCTGTTGGGACTATCAGATGTGTGTTTGGGCTTTTTGTTCTACGGGCCCAGCTTTTGAAATGACACTCAACGGACCAAAGCCTTCTCTTCTCTGCCGTCATGAAAACCAGGACATTACTCTGCCTATTGATATTCCATAAGAGTTCACATTCTAAGGGCTTCGCCTCTCTTGCTTATCAGTTCTCTGCACTGATGTGACAATCCTTACTTGCGCAACAAAGCAAAAGAAACACAACACAGCAAGACACAACTCAACACAACACTCCCAGAAAGGAGCAGTCAAAGGGAAGGAGGTCGATCAGCCATTCTCCATTTGCGTTTGTTCTCAATGCGGCAGACTTTCCCGTCGAGTGTGTGGCGGGTGAATACTAAAAAGAGAGCAAGTGATGTGATGTGGAGAAGGTGCACAGGTTTCAATCACCTCCCCCGAGACACCAGGTGCCTCAACGAAGGGGGAAGAAACGGAGACTTAGACTTTTTTCAGTGATACCGCCCACCGAGGTAAAGAGTTCCAAATGGGTGGAATTACAGGATCAATAGTGTGATTAGCAGAGGCCTTGTAGCTATTGCATGTTGTTGGCAATCCATTGCATCAAACTAAACCCAAGGGACAGGGGGGCTGTTGCTCTTTCCAAGTATTGAGTCCTAAGCAGGAGGTGTAGTGCGGTAAAAAGAGGCTGAAACATAAAAAAATAAAATAATAGATAGATAGATATTCGACAAAGTTATAATAAATGTCGCATGTTTTCTGCGAGTAATGTTGATCTCCGTGAATGATTGCAAACACTTGGAAATAGTGCACTGTTTGGTCCAGTAATAAATCAGGATAAAGGCTAATGCACTTTTTCCTACTATAGGTGAACGGCAGTGGTGGAGCGTGAGACGTGCAGAGTTAGTCAAATGAAAAATATCGCTGCCGTACTGTAAAGACAGAAAGGCAAACACACGGCAGAAATGCAGGAATTGTGAGCTGTTTGAAGATGTGTTTGTTCTATTAAGGATCTGTTGGTTTTGTTCTGCTTGCAAATGCAAAAACAGTCATTCTCCAAATCAAATAAGCCACACTGAAACGCACCTCTCATATCCTGTTAGGTACGTCAAGAGGTTGTAGAGCATCACTGTTGATTCAATGATCACTTTCATGCCACAACTGCACTGTGATACACCCAAGACTGATAATGTTATTTAGTTGGAGTTCTGTATGCAATTGATTGGACAAAACTGGCTATTAGTGCATATCATGTTTACTGTTTCAAAAAAATACATAAAACTGAGAAGGCAACATTTTAGGGATTACTGCTATGAATTGTTACTGTCCTCTATCCATCTGTGTATATGCGACGCTGCTGGAGAATTTTCTCTGCACTGAGCTACTGAGAAATGTAGCTTGTCGTGTTGCACCTGCCCTGGCTGACAGTGCCAGGAAAGTCCGTCAAAACGGTGCCAGCACACTGGAAGGAATGCATCTCGAGTCATTTTAGTATTTTCATGACTGGACAAAATGTATGACATAAACATAAACACGGTGGCCAATTAATTTCACAGTAAAACCTTCTCTTGCGTCCTACTTCGCTGCCAATAAGTCATGGTCATTAGTGTCTTTTTCTGGCTGAGCTCATATCTGCGTGTAAATGGCACTAAATTAATATAATATGACTTGTGGTCCAACTGTCAGACGGAAATTAAATTACATGTTGTTTTCTTCCAGGTACTGCATATGTATCTGCTCTGTTAAATTTTTTTGGGTTTTGCCCCCTTAACTTTGCATAAAACTCAGATTCAGGATTGTTGTTTGTCCTCCTGCTATGTGCAGAGCTATATAGCCAAATCAATCATTTCATTTCCAACTGTATTTGCATAAAGCAGTAACGTCAGCGTTCTATCATCAGCAGGTGGTCACACCAACAGCCAGACAGCAGCTTATTACGCAAGAGCCCTAGACTTTAAACAACAACCCACATTAGCTTCCAAGCTAATGCCTCCTTCTCATCTAACAAACAAGGACAAATATCTTTTCCGACACTTTGACTTGCTGAATGAGCAGCCAAACAAACACCCACCATCAGTGTCAGTTTGCAGGCTAAGTAGCTAATTAGTTACTCCGCTGTAGAACATTAAACATCCTAAACTCTTGGTTAGTTTATATTGGCGTGGTTCTAAAGCCAGTAAGCCTCATCAGAACTAATTGGCGGAGGTTCTAACAGCTTCGGAAGCAACGGAGTGAGTCAAGTGACGGTATTATAGAACGACAAGGTCCTAGTAGAGACGGGGGCAAGTAGCTCAGTCTTGGCTTGACAACCGGAGGGACGTCGGTTTAAGTTCCCGAACGGATCAAGCACGGAGTGTGGACTGGTATCTGGAGAGGTGGAAGTTCGTCTCCTGGGTACTGCCAAGTTGCCTTTGAGCTAGGCACCCGACCCCCACACCGCTCCACACATGCAATAGCTCCGCACTGCTCCTTATACTAGGATGGGTTTAATGCAGAGTCTAAATTTCACACAAAATCCACTGTGCATGCAGTGCTGTGATTAAGGTTTGGTGAGGTTTAGGCACAATGTTGACTGTCAGTTGGAGACAGGAAATGAACAGAATCTTGGCAATTAACCGCCCCAAGTCGAAGGGGGGGATGTCAGATGAAAATGAAAATGCTGTGAGCTGCACAAATGCAAATCTGGATAGTTTTGACTCACCTATGGTCAAGAGGTTATAACCTTTTCTAAAAAAGTACTAACTGCATTTTAAGACTATCTATGGCATAAATAAACCGGCTTAGTATAATTCTAGACTCAAATTGGATCTTAAACAGATGTGCCTTATAAGTAAGTAGCCCATGCTGTAATGAATTACATTGTGTGCCACTAGCAATGGTCAATACTGATATTCAATAAAGACAAAACAGTACAATTTATTTCAACAATTTATTTCATACTATCCAATGAGGGCCAGTAACAACAAGCGTTGTCACCTCCTAAAACAGAACAAATGATGTTGTTCTGCAAATAGGGGCTTCAGGACAGAAAACGCTTCTATGTGTTGTTCTACAAGACATAGCAAACTTGGTTGTTTAATTTAGAGGACTAGTTTCCCTTGTGTGTGGACGTTCAGAACATCTATTAACACTTTTCATTTCCGACACTGTCGGGGAAAACGCTGTACGAACTGGCTCCATTCTACCATTAACTGACCGGCCTTTAGTCTTCAATCAATCAATCAATCAAATGTTATTTATATAGCCCAATCTCACAAATTTGCCTCAGGGGGCTTTACAACCTGTACAGTATGCTAACTACAATATAGACACTATGTATGACAAAAATAATAATGTAAACATGTATGAAAAAGATGAATCCAGGAGGACGTCAAACAGCTTCCAGATGACGCCAGCAATAATAGCAATAATAACAACAACTATAAAATGTGACTAATACAAGGAGTAGCAACTCTAGGAACTAACTAATAATATTAGCAGTACAAGTGGGCGTCAAGCAGGAGCGTGGCGAAAGTCAAGATGCAACTATTAAATGTGGCAACCTGCAAGACTCCTCTGCTCACAACATACTCTCTGTCAATGGCTTGAAATCAACAGTTCCCAGAGCAAGTTTGTTTGCTTTTTCTCTTCATTCGCCGACATGGCTCCTCTGTCAATAAATAAATCATTAAGAATAACAAATAAACATTCAATTCTAATTTTTTACTTCAAAAAAGAGGACCAAATTAAATGTACACTGCATTGGGGGGGGTGCATGCAAAAGGCAGTATGGATTCCCAGAAGCTCAACTTCTTTCCTTTTAGCGAGACTTTACACTCATTCAGACTTGTAATTATTTGTTGAAAAGTGTAATGACCATTGACATCCCAGCACAATTTTGAAACATACTATTATGGCATAGACACGAGCCACTATGCTTGGAAACATTGCCATTTTCCTACCACATATGATTGATGCTATTATCTGCACATCTCTTTTGTCACATATCCAATGCTGGTATATATACTGTATGTTCCCAGATACTGTAATTTCTGTCATCGGCAGCAATTTCAACATTGAAGTCATCCCCTTTCTTTTTACACATATAACATTTTGTAACTGCAACGTTAACGTATTTTCCATTGCACAATATATTCGAGGAGACATCTGTACCATCGTCAATCTTTATTTGACACGAAGAATCAGTTTAATTAGTGTTTCATACTGATCTTAATTTTAAAGTACCGGCCTAAACGAACCATTTGCACTTCCAACATTTATGAAATTCCAGAAATGAAAAAAGAATTTGGCACATTGCTTTTGAGCTAAGCACAAAATTAATTTGGCCTTGTAACCTTTGGTAATGGACTGCGAGTGAGTGGTCCAGCTGGGTTTTTTGTTTTTTGGCTCCCAAACTGTACTTAAATGTGACTGCCAAACAAAAATCCCTAACAAACGGCTCTCTAAAACACAAGTTCATGACACAAAATAAAAAATTTTAAAATTACCCTAGGGCCCAAACACGGAGTGCTTTTTTTCAATCTCAGCAAATTTGGGCCACTGTGGGCCAGCATCTGTTTAAGTGGGTGAAGCAGAGACGCTAACCTCCACTTAAAATGATACACCAGCAGGCATTCTGCGCTCATGTGTGGCTCCACAGTGTCACCAGTTTACCTCAGTTCAGTCCAGTCCTTATGTGTTTAGAGCTGCTGGCTCTGACGCACTGCCTGAATTTCATTACAGTGTGCTATTACACGAGCAAGCTGCTGGGCTGGCCTCGGGATGAGAAGGCCAATCAATACAGTCAGTATCTGCCCCCTCTAATCTCTGTTCGCCTGTGTCAGTGCCGTTATCTGTAATAGATCTTAAGGATTAGGGGGGGCCTTCTTAAGACACTTCTTTTTTGCTGAGGACTGGCCAGCCTGTAGGACCCATGGGGGCCGGCCCAGTCACGCTGATCAAGCGTGAGCTCCGCAGGGAGTGCCAGCAGTGTGGTGAGAGTGACACACTCACAAAATGAGAGGAGAAGTAGCGGCATGGCTGAAAAAGAAGATAGGGGTCGGAGAAATAGAAATAGGGGTATATCACAGGGGAGCGAGGTGAAGAAAGCAACAGAATGGCTATGACATCCAGAGATTGATAGAGACAGGCAAAGAAGAGAAAAAAGGACATTGGAGTCGGAAAGATGGTGGGTAAACAGAGAGAGTGAGGCGAAGAAGGTAGGGGAGAAACGGATGAAAAAAGTCAGAGGGAGTGAGGGAGAGAGGGAGAGAGAGAGAGAGGAAGAAGAGAGAGAGAGAGGGAGAGGGAGAGTGAGAGAGAGAGAGGGAGATGAGCAGAGAGGAGGATAAGCACCAGGCCAGGAAAGGCGAGAGCCCATGTAATTTCTCTAATCCTCCTGGCATTTATACTTTCACCAGACAGATAATGAAAATGAAAAATAAAATGGAAAACTTCCCCTCTCGGACTGGGGACAGGATTCTTTTTTTAATCTGTTGCACTGCTCAACTTTTCCCCTTTTTTTTTTTTTTTCTTTTTCTTTTTCTCAATGCCTCAGTGGGTGGGTGCTGAGTCAGTAGAATGGTCTCTGTGTTATTACTTCACATCATGGTAGATGTGACTCACTAAGGCCTTGTTACAACAGGAAAAGACCAAGGATGCAGCACGTTGAAGATGAAGATAGATACAGTAGATAGATAGATAGATAGATAGATAGATAGATAGATAGATAGATAG
>CALSBV010010288.1:4746211-4772514 GCA_943590825.1 Bovichtus diacanthus
AGATAGATAGATAGATAGATAGATAGATAGATAGATAGATAGATAGAGGGACGGACAGATTACTGCACTGCCGTTACCTGACAGTAGTAGCCGTGCACAACTTTACAGACAACATCTGCAACGATAAAATATGATTTATTTTTATTATTATTATTATTTACAGAATAAACTACCCAGCAGTATATGAAGAAATCCAAATTAGCTCCACTTTTTATCGGTAACCACGCAGTAGTAACACGACGCCTTCATGTGGACCCATTCAGCTGAGTACTTTTCATGCTTAACATTGAATTGAATATTGAATTCTAATATTTCTGTACTAAAGTGCTTTTTTCTTGTTAGGCGTATTTTGAAATTGAGGAAATTGATACTTGTTCTCGTGTAAAATATCCTAATACTTTTTCCACAAACTAAATAGAAACATTTGGTATTTTAACCACGCACACACACGCACGCATGCACGCACGCACACACACACACACAGACAGGAGATTGAACTGAAGTAATTGTTAGCAAGCCGGAGGGCAAGAGCCATGTCCAATTGTTTATAATGTGCATGGCATGAGAAAGCAGCTTCGATACACTTGTAAATCAGGACAGACAGCGGCGAGCCAATTAGAGAGACGTCACTGTTCATAACCTACAAGACATTTTAGTGTTGCTTATGCTTGTCAGGATGACAAGACTGCATGGCACACACCAGTGCCCCAGTCATTCCGAGTCATTCGCTGAATATCATCTTCCACGGTGGAAATCTGTTGTTTACATTTACAAGCAGATCATTTTTACATGAAAAGAAAACTGCGTTGGGACTTTAATGTCATGAATATTACTCTTAGTTATCATGTTGCTACTGTAGTCTACTTCAAAACAGACGACCTTCTTTCACAGGAGCAAGCCGCATACACGATGTGTTGAAATAATCACACGAGAGAACACAGTAAGGAGGTTTATATTTGAAAGATTCTTGCGAGGATTTATCTGCAGTCGGTGTGCTGCACCAAAGGATGCAAAAGGGCTCCTCCCTCTTGAGTGAAAAATTAAGATGAAAGAAAATTGCAGCGCTTTCTAGGTACCCAAAGTACTTCACTCTCATCTGCAGCTCCTTCTGGACTCAAACAAACCTGTCCCCCTTTTCTAAGCACATCACAATTAACCTCGAGTACAACCAGGTCAGAACAAAGTCATTTTCCGTCGTTTCCACAACTCTGATGATGCCACTGCCCCTAATTCTTCCTGAAAAACCCACTCTGTGATTGGTTCAGCCAAGTGCTAGATTAATGTGTTTATAGCCTTAGGCGAGCGACTGTAATTGCAAAAAGAAATGTACAAAAGCAAAATGTACAAATCACCACCACAGCCCATTATTATGTCCCTTCCAAGGATGTGTGTGTTCAAGAAGATAGTGTGAAAACTGAGATTTTGTTTATCAATGGTTCGCTGAAAACTTGAATTGTGTTTGTAACGCACAACTTGAAAGTGCCCTATAGTTTTAGCCTCAGAGAAAGCCTGTTATCACTTTCAAGGCAGTTTAATTGAATTTTCAATTCAGAAATATCTAATTGAACTACGTGTGAGACAGCACATGCATTCAGAGGATATATTATGATATATTAGGGTGGCCCTGAGAGCTCAAAGCACTGCAAATCAAGAAAACAGAGGCAAATAGACACAACACAAGCAATTATGCACCGGCTCATTGTTGCTCATAGTTTGTGGCTTATGCAGTTATTGAAGTCTGCTATCCATCACTGTGATCGCATGATTCAGATATTAAAATAATAACCAAAGGCTAATGATAGTTAAACAGCATACGTCTACAATAACATCTGACTCACACCATCACAATGTTAAAATACAAAACACTTACATTTTAGATCATTTTCCAACACCATCGATGGATAGCTGACTTCATAATGGTAAACAGACTGTGTTTATATAGCGCTTCTCCAATCTTTGCCATCACTCAAAGCCTTTTACAACACATGTCAGCATTCACCCAGTCACACAGAGTCAGAGGCTACCATGCAAGGTGCCACATGCTCATCAGAGATAACCATTCACACACACTCACACACATACACACTGTTGGCCATACCATCAGGAGCAATTTGGGGTTCAGTATTTTGCTCAAGGACACTTTGACATGCTGACTATAGAGGCTGGGGATCAAACCAGCGACCCTCTGACTAGTGGACGACCACTCCACGTCCACTCCACCTCCTGAGCCACAGTTGGCCCATAACAGCTTCATAATCCACAAACGGCAACAACAAGGGTGCGTGTCCCAGCCATGTGCATCACTGTTTAGTGTCCCCTGGAAACAGTTTGAGTTGTGTTGTGAGCTTCTTTCCGTTTGCAGTATGTGAGCTCTCTGGGCCATTGTATTGTATGTTTCCAGGATTCAAGGATTCAAGGATCATTTATTGTCATTGTGCAACGTAATGCAGTGGTGACTTAGCATATCATGAACTCTGTGTGTTACAGTGACCTATGGAGTGCAGGCTGTGCAAGAAATATCCCGGGAAACGTTTGCGTTCTATCTCCACTGCGCAAGGATTTCGCGTTTAAGTGTGAGAAAGAAAAAAAAATCTTCACGACATCATCATAGCGTCAGTTAAGAATTGTTACCCTGAGCTAGGTGGCTATAGATCTACCTGAAAAAAATATGGACAGGACGTCCAATTACATTTTTAGAAAAAGTTTTAAAGTATCGCTACAACAAAAGCATCGTGAAGAACTAAGAAAGGAGAACTGATTCATTCATTCTCACTTTGTCAGTGTAATGGGCGCTGAATGTCACCTAAGTGTCATCGGATGGCGTCGCAGTGGTGATCAGGTGAGTGCCTGGTCTCTGTCAGCGTGGGCTTCTGTCACCGAAAGGTCTGACGGAGGGCTTTTCAATGGCCTCTCTCCTGGATGCAGTTTTGCTGTCGCAGCACAATGTTAGTATCTGTGCCTTTACAGCTGTCCAAATTAATTCTCGCTACTCACACTGTGCTCAAAGCGCGGAACATTTCCGCTCAGTTTAGCCACTAACAAAAAGAAAGAGACCATGGCCAGATCTTCAAATAAATGTCTATGGTTGGCGCAGAGGTGCTGGACACTTTAAATAATGTACTGCTGTAGGCCTCTTAATATTAGCCACACCATTCGGCCACTTTAAGGTATGAAAGTAAAGGGAGACTTGAACAAATGTTAGGCACCATTTGACACTTTGCTTCTGTGTAAATGTATTTGAATTGAAACAACCATTTACCATTTTACAACTCTTTGACTCCACTTAACGTCTTCTCGATTATAGGCTTGCGGAATTAATTTAATTTCACCTTGCATCACCTCCAACTTCTACAGCTGATCGGAGGTGCTGGCATGTTCTACTCATACTGTCCTATATTTGTCTAAAAATGCCAAAATGTTAAGTGCAGATTCGCCAGATATCCTAGAATGCAGCCTCTTTTCACAACAACTTGCTGTAGAGATTACATAAAAGATCAAGAGGGAACTAAAAGCAATGGAGAGGACAATTACTGTAATATAAACAAGGACAAGTGCACAACCCACTAAGAGTACAAAGTTCTGAAATCGATTCAAAGGTCAGAGAAAACAAGTGCCTTGAAAAAATGTACAATGATCTGCTTCTCTAGGCGTTTGCAGAAGGCTGTTCCAAAGTCGGGGGTGCGTTTTCTCAAACCTCAGGGCCTGGCATGACGCCTAATGAAACACGGCTCCCTACACAGTAAACAATTATTACTTTTACAGGAAACACATTCAAGTTCGTTGATGATTTTTAGCATGGTATGTTTTTGAATCATCAGCACACCATCACATTACTATTTGTCGGTTTAAGCTGTTCACACGAGATTTCTGGTGCTCATTAGCAACTAAAGAGACGTTTAACTCCAGGCATTCATTGTTTTCCCACCACAGTAGTTTGAATGCTCAGAGGGAGGGAATGATGTTTTTGCCACTTTGGATTATCAACAGACGCAGCATTCAGTTTTGTACTGCAGTTTAGCTCACAAGTACCTTGCTTAATTTGGGACGCGTAACCTACTATTCGGTGTTATCTAAAGCCAAGCATTTGTCATAGTAAGCCAAGGGAATGTAGACGACACAACGGTACAAACGTTTCAATGAACCCAGCGAAGCATAAACGTGTGAACAAGACACTGGTGTGTCCACCCTGCTGGGAAAGGAGCAAGGGTAGTAGGCTTAGTGAACACTGACAGTAATCGCATCTGGAGCTTTTGTCTCTCGAAGTCAGCGGTCCCCAACCTTTTTGCAATGGTTTCATGTCTTATTTTTTCTCAGTGCAAAACATAGAATTTAATTAATAATTTGCCGGCTGTGGCTCAGGAGGTGGAGTGGTCGTGGAGTGGTCGTCCACTAGTCAGAGGCGCGGTGGTTCAATCCCAGGCCTCGACAGGCAGCATGTCAAAGTGTCCTTGAGCAAGACACTGAACCCCAAATTGCTCCCGATGGCATGGCCAATGTTGTGTGTGTGTGTGTGTGTGTGTGTGAGTGTGTGTGAATGGTTATCTCTGATGAGCATGTGGCACCTTGCACGGTAGCCTCTGACTCTGTATAAATGTGTGTGACTGGGTGAATGCTGATGTGTGTTGTAAAAGGCTTTGAGTGATCGCAAAGATTGGAAGAGCGCTATATAAATGCAATCCAATTATTACATATATAATGTAAAAGTAATTATTCAATTTTATATTATGCACTTTATTTATATTATTATTACATTGTAATATTTATAATATAATACATGAAAATGCTTACAATAAATATTTTTTTATTAGTTTTATTCTTTCTGTGCGGCCCAGTACCAAATGATCCACGGCCCGGTACTGGTCCGCGACCCGGTGGTTGGGGACCCCCGCTCTAAGTGGTTCTACTTTCACGTAAACTTTAATGAAATTCTCAAAATAGGATGCGGAAACATTGGCGCGATTTTTTCTCAAGCATGTCTTACATGATTGTTTTTTTGAAAACACACCTCCGTGATTCTTAGGATCCTTTTGATTGAGATCACGAAGTAGTGTGAAATTAGATCCAACTGAATAACCTCCACAGTCCGCATTTGATGCCTCACTCTGTACGCCGCCTCAGAAAACATGGTGGCTGAAACTAAACCGTGCCACCTCTTGATGACGGTATAAGCTCGGGACACCAACCTGAGGGTGGACAAGTAAACAGTGACACGTGAGCAGGAAAAAAAGAGATGGAGATAGAGATAATGATGTGTAACAAAGGTAAGAGTGTCAGATCAATTCTACAGTGTGATGATAGTGTAATGTGAAATGTGAAGAAAACAAGCCCCCCCCCCCCCTCCTTTTGAAAAGTAAAAGACATTTTGTTGACTGTATTATATGTGCTAGCACCAGAGGCTGCTTAAGTATATCTGTGTCTGTTCTAGTATGAAAAAGGTCAGCAGAGGGAGTTCTGAGCTTAGCTACGTCAGTGTGATTCGCTCCCGCAGCGTTACAGCCATAATACTGTCGTTCTGAACGGGAGTGGATCAATGAGTTTACTGGTGCACAAATCAGAGAGCCGCACAGACTTACAAAAAGCTCGCAGAGGCCAGGACAGAGTGTGTGCTGCTCCGAGCTAACACAAATACCAACTCAACTTCTCTGGCAGATTCAGCTGTGCTGGGCCGGCTCCTGGGGGGGGATGTGCATCTTTGCTTAATGCTGTCCCTCGATGGAGCAGAAACACAGTTTGTTTTAGGCCTGTCACGGCCTGTTGGGGGGCTTTTGCTCGATGGTGAGATGCAAGACAATTTTTCTACGGACTGGGGGGGGGTTAGGCATAACAAAACACACAATAAAGTGCAAAACATATAATTTAATTATTACATATGTAATGTATGAGTAATTATTCCATTTTATATTTTTATATATATATATATATATATTTTTTTTTTTATATATATATTTCTTTATTTACATTATTATTACATCGTAATATATATATATATATATATATATATAATACATAAATATGTTTACAATAAAAATTTTCTTTCTGTATGGCCCGACACCAAAAGATTCACGGCCCGGGACTGGTCCGCGCCCCGGCGGTTGGGGACCCCTGTCCTAATACATATTGATAATCATACACTGATGGTAATGGTAACGAGCCGTCTTTGTCGCAGCATAGAGGAAGTGGGATGGATTAGCCCGGGTAATATTTTCCCTTATTCTTTGCAATATTTCCAAGAGAATCTCATTGCATATTTTGCAACGCACGCGCGAGTCAGAAGGCAGCAGGAGCAGCACTTGGAGGCCCAATGCAGCAAAACAACTTAATGTCAGTCACTAATCTAGTTGCAGGTGTTCAGAAGAGCAGAGCTCAATTAAACCAAATTGGCTTTCACACAGTTATTCAAATGACTTTAGAATCAAATGCTCACAAACTAAATATGCTTACCTGGGCAGAATCGCCCCTCTTCCTTTCAACTCCCTCCCTGCTCCCATTCAGAGACACCGCCAAGAGATGGGAGGAGCTTCAATGCAAATGAATTTACATTTAAATCAGCCTGGAAGCTGAAGAAAAATGTGATCAGGGTCTATGCGTTTCCCACCGCCTTAATCAAAGTTTTGATGCGATGACATACACACCGTGAGAAGTTGCCCGGCTAGTATCTCCAGAGAGGGCCGAGGTAATCAGTTATTAATGTACTGCCCACGCTGCAATTAAGCACCAATTAAAATCGCCCGTTGTGTGTCTGACAACTTACCAGACTCTAAGCCTTTTCAAACCTCCTCCTGGATTCCAGCTCACTTCTACCTGAGTCTCGTGAAGTTCATGTCATTTCCTGGCTATAGTGCAGAACATTGAAAGCTGTGCTCAGGACTAAAGGACAAACTCTTAAAAGAGCACATGAAGTCTTGCATTTTTTGGAAAATTATTTCCCTTTTAATATAAAGATGTCGAGCTAAAATGAACCACAATTTTCAGGTTCATCCACAAAGGCAATCATTCATTTATTCTGTACAATCAAGCAACGATACGATATATTTATCTACTGTGTTGTGTGTCTGAGAGCTGCCTCACAGGGATAAATAAATGATTATTAGATCTGATGACCATGTGGGGGCAAAAGTTGTTTTGATCAGTAAATTATTGTTATTATTATTATAAACTAGCTGTCACATTTTTTTTAATGGACTTATATAAAATTGGAAGCAAAGTCTTCATTACTGGTATGATTATTTATTCCTAGAGAGAAAATCATCAGTCTTCTGGTGTTGATGAAAATGCTGAGTAAGCCTCTGCATCTCAAACCCCAGCAGCTGCTTTGTAAACTTTAATTGCATTGGATTCATATATTTCTCTCAAACTTATGAAAAATGAAGCACGACGTAGTGTGTGGGTTGAATTAATTACATTATTTAAAAAATAGTTGAATCCAGATTTGCCCTAACAGATGCGGTGCCGGCGTCGAAATCTGAATTTGAATGAGTTATCGTCTCTGACTTTCATTGGAGACACTTACAATCAGACACATTATACATTTTCTTTCTATAGACTCAGATGTACTGTAAGAGTATGTAACAGAGGATTTTGTTTTTCAACCATAAATGTCAACAAAAGTCCTACATTTCTACTGTCAAAAATGTTCTTCCTCTGTCATCACATCCCATTTCGTAAGTTTTACCAAAAGCTGAGTCTGACAACCTCAATCTGAAATGTCTGCCTCACTTTTATTCCTGTTGGTTATTACCTTCTCAATTTTTAATCTCCGTTCACATTTTCCCTTCCTTTCGCCATATGCCTTTGTTTTTACTTTTCATCTTGTTTACTCTCTTCCTGTCTCTCTGTATATGTCACAGGTCCAGTGGAGTGTGGAGGATCAGTCAAACTACTCCAATCCTTTTTATATGAAATCGTGTCTCTTCCGCCGCCATATCATCTCTCTCCGTGTCGTCTTCCCTATATCAACAGAGTCTCTGGTGGACTGAAAGCAGGTCAGTCAATCAGATCGGTACATCCTCTTCCCCATTCAATCTGACTATTTCTCCGTTGACGTTATCTTCCTTTGTGTGTGCGCGCGTGTGTGTGCGTGTGTGTGCCTGTGTCTGTCTTTCTTTCCGTCTCTTTGTGTGGCTTTCTCTCTGTCTCTCCGGTCCAGTAGATGGGGATCAGTCAAATCCAGTGGGAAGTGAACAGCATGTTAACAGAGCCCAGAGCATCATGGACATCGTGGCCGGGGATGGAGGGCCAGTTGAGGCTAAGTGAGGCTGCCACTGACGACTAGAGGGAGAAAAAGGCCCGGTGAGCCGCTCAGTCAGGAACTCACCTGAGGTTGCTGACAAATGTGAAGGAAATTTCTGAAAAGACTCAAAATCGAGGACTATATGGTAGATAATGGTGAGTGCCTAGAAAGCAGACCTTGGGATATAATAATCATATTAATGAATGAATGGCAATGTTTAGTCCATAATTATCTGTGAATCGACATGATGACGACTTTCTTCATGAGTCATTCCAGACTAACTACGAACCAGCTGCTGAGCGGCACAAATCTAGTAACGACTCATAATGACACGTCGTGCTCTACTAGTTACTCAGTCATCTCTCATTACTTCATGATTGAGTAATCAAATAATCTAAACTTCAGGCGTCAGAAACACACGTTCATCATCCCTTCTTCGTCTCGTTTTTTTTGCCGGTTGGCAAACAACAAAAGGCTCTAAATCAGATCTCTTCTCTCGGCCTTATGTTTGACTATGAATCATTACATATTCAGAAGTGTCTTGCTACTGTATTGTGTATTTCCTATTTTAAAGAATGTGCCGTTGAGTCCTGTAAGACCAGATCTTAATATGGATATTATTGTCTCCGCCTGCTTCTTCCTCTACTTCTCATTTCTCCGTCACTTCTTTGAATTCTATGAAAGCTTTGCTCCGTTCTCTCTTCCTCGCACTGCTTCTGCCGCCTTATCTTCAATCTGAGATTGATTTACTTTTCTTTATTTTTCTTTTTTTTTCTATATCACTAAAGTTAACTGATGAATAAGTGTGGGTCTTTTTTCGTGAGCTTCTCTCGCCAATGTATCTGATAATTCATGTCCTTCAATTCCAATACGTGCTGGTATCCATAGAAATAGCACACATTGTGCCATCTGTTGGAATTCAGTCTGATGTCTATCAAAATGTCTGACCTGCTTGTTGAATGGCTCATTCTCCAACGGGCTAGTGCTGAACTTCAATCGGATCAAACAGCTGCTCTGAATAGTCTCAATGCAAGTTTTTCTGTGCATCGTGCTCTTCCAACCAGACACGACATTACATTACATTTAGCTGACGCTTTTGTCCAAAGCGACCTACAATAAGTGCTGACATCTCAATAGAGAACAGTTGGCATGAACTGGTTTGTGACTAGATCGGGGTTGGCAGCACAGGGAGTGGATGAAGATGATGATATAGATTGTGAAGACTGAATCCAGCTGGAAGAGGATATGGTAAAGGAAGAGGAAGGCTAGACGAAGGTATGATATATCCTGGTCGTGAGGGCACCGAAAGGGGCCCAGAGGAAAGTAGTTCACACAAAAGTGACCCGATTGTTCGGAGGACGGTATGTAAGGGAAAAATGAAGGATGCTGCTTGAATTCGGGAAGGAAAAAATTAGCATGTGAGTCTGAGTCTGACATCGTTGACTAGTGAAGAAGAAGAAGTTGGGGGGGCGTGGAAATGTACAAAGGGCTTCGACCTGGAAGTTTGTTTGTGAAGAACAGAAATGAAGCTTTGCATATTGAGAGCATTTAAAAACAAAACAAGTAAAAAAAATAAACAGTTAGTAAGGCAAGAGTTCTGAATCAAAACAGAACACAAATAAAATGGAGCATTCAAGGAGGAGAGGTAAGGAATATCGGGACATTGTTGAAAACCAAGAGTCTGCCAGTGTATCGGCAGTATCGGAGCTTTTCAGACACGCCTTATATTCCACCTCCACTGCTACAAAGGGGGGTATGGACATATGGCTATGAAATCAAAAAGGTGGCAAGTGAGGAGGAGAAACTACTCATTTGAAGATTGCGAAGATGACGAGCAGGCTAAACTTTGCAACTGCAGAGGTCAGCGCTGTGTTACATTTGGAGGTTGTGAAATGAGGGAGAGTCCAGTGTGAAAACAGGAACAGAAACTATGCAGAGGCAGTGAAGGACAAAAGGGGAGTCAAAGAATCGATGAAAATGAACCAAATCTCGGGAAAAGGACAAAAAAGATCAACTAACATAGAGTGTGGATGAACTGATTCATTGCCTGTATAATTAATTCTACGGATCAAGTCGAAACACAAAAAGGAGAAAATAAAAATAACTGTATAAGGAGCTTAGAAATTCTTTACTGTGAAAGATTTATCCTGGGAGGAAATCAACAAAAGGCTTGAAACAGATTGGAAATCTGGAGTCTTAGGGGAAAGGACCTAATGATTATTCTTCAGTGGAATGCAAGATGTTTGATGGCTCGGAGTTCAGGGGATTTATTCAGTACCTCAGTAAAATACAGACGTTATATGCACTAGAAATTTGGCTTGAGCCAACATTAGAGTTGTGGTTATGATAAAATCAGCAGAAATAGAGGAGAGCACATGGGGGAGGATTTACAGTATACTATTTGTGAAATAAGACATACAATGTGGAGTTTGGGGAAAATGGACCAATCCAGAGGTAAATGGACGAAATATGTCAATTGAAAATAATAAACTTTTACAATCCTCCAGATCGGATGAACTTGCTGTGAATGTAGACTGAATAGTTATTTGCTGTGGGGGGTTTAATGCACATTTTTGGGTGTGGGAGACGGTAAAATTGCAACAGAACTGGAAAGAGTCTGTAGTAGTTGATTGCACAACAAACTTCCCATATCTGTTAATGGATGGAGAAAACAAAAATGAATGTTAACATATTATATGGACATGAGAGGACATGTATTAAAATATCTCTTCAGACATAGTGGCTTCTGAGTGGCTTCAGAAGCGTAGGAAATACAATGTGCCCAGCTTTATGTTCAGAATATGAAATAAGAAAAGCAAATATCAAATAAAAAAGGAAAAGTGATATAAGCTATTTTTTCTACGAAGAAGGCCTATGAGGAAATGATGTGGACTGAGGGAATATTGATTCAGATCGGTAAATTAGGGGTTAAAGGTCAACATCATGGACTTCTTAACTGGAAGATACATTCAATAATTGGGAGGAGCTATTCAGGAAACTTGACATTTACAAAAATGGAATACGTCAAGGAAGTATAGTGAGCTCTTTATTATTTTCTATTCTGATAAATGATTAATATAGAGAATGAGATGGGAGTTTCTCTTTTTGCAGACGATGGGGGATGAAGAAATTCCAAGAAGCTATTGTAAAAGTTGAATAGTGGTCATTGAAGTGGGGACAAAAAAAAAAGAAAAGCTCTTTGCAAGAATGACATTTAAAAATAATATGATATAATCAAGAATTGGAGCGCATCAACAACTTAAAAAAAAAAAAGAAAAAGGTTTAAGGGTTGTGGTTCGGCCACAGAATAACATGGGCTGTTCACAACGCTAAAAGTAGTTGACAAATGTAAGAAAGTGTTAAACATATTGAGATGTGTGGTTGGAAGGGAATTGGGCGCAGAAAGAAGTGCATTGAGGACCATCTTTAATGGATTTATTACCTCTGTTTTACATGATTTGCCGTGTGGTGTTGCAACAGGTGCTTTTAGAACAGCTTTGGATGCACAGAAAGTAAGAAATTAAAAAACTAGAAATATCTCAAATAAACATTAATCCGAGTATATCGTTGTCAGCAATACAACCACGTCCACTTCTTGATTTAATCCAAAAGAAGAACAAGTTTATTTCCAGTTCAAAAATCAGTAAATACCTATATAGAAAGTCATATTCAGTGTTTAATACAGATTTCCTGCCAAGAATTCAATCAATAAAATTGGAATTGCCTTCATTGTTCTGGAGTTTAACCTCAAGTTGGAGCAAAAGAATCAGTGACGGTTTATCAATTCGCAGCGGAGAAATGTTTGCAATCTTGTTAGCATTACAATGGATTGAAGAGACCATCGAGAGCAGTTGTTTGTTCCGATTCTAGCCAGTTTGAGATAGAGCCATTTATCAAGCAGAGCAGACATTTTGATGGAGTTACAACAGACATTATACAAGATTCAAACGATGGGACTGAGAGTGTGCTCTCTCTCTGTGGATACCAGCACATATTTGGAATCAAAGGAAATGAATTAGCAGATACGTTTGATAAAGACGCCACAGCAATTATGCAATGCAGTAAAAAAGTTCCAAAAACAACTTCTCTGGACCACGACTATGTAAACAAGCACTCATTTATTATTTAGCCCGGAGACATGGTACATCACACGTGAAGAGGCTGAGAGGTAACAATTGATAGTGAAGGCTTAATCTTTTAGAAACGTTGCCGTTGAACGGATGCCTACAGTTGATTTTGTGAATATAGACATTGTTGCATTTTCTCATGGACAGAATTGTAGGCTGCTGACGGTTTTTTTCTTTCTTCCCTTTTGGCTATATTGTAATTGCAAAGAGGTAAAAATTGAGAATCATCAAAACCAGCTTTTTTGTTTTTTTTTACAAAAAAAGTCAGATTGATTCAAGATCACAGCGCATGGCATAAACAAAATAAACAATACTAAAATGAAAAGACAATGGCTTCTGGCAAGAATAAAGCAACATATATAAAAACATTAAAAAAAAAAAAATGTTAAAAAGCAGAACATTCTTTAAGACACCTAATTTACTCAGAACTTTTGGTTTATTCTCCAATAGACGGATTAAATAGTACTTTTGGAAATACTTTTCAGTATTCTTCATTATGAACGTATTCAGGCATTCAAACTGTCTTCACAAAGATTGCAGACCCCCCTGACTCCTATCCAAGCCTTTATGCCAGGGGCCTTGGAGATTCTTTGCCAACCCAATTTTCAAATAACTTGTCTGTGATTTCAGTTTTCATACAAAAAGCCACTTTTTCCAATTTAATCTGCTGCTTACATTCAACATAAAACTGACTTTGCCCACGTCTGTAGTAATTTAATCTTTCAACTTTTATTCAACAGTTCATTTCAACTCCCTGATTGATGTTTATCACATTGTTGTGTGAGCCAGAGATAATAAAAAAATAAAAGACACAGTCCTCAGTCATCTAACCTGCAAGATCTGTAATGAAACATGTACACCAGAGACACACACGTTATGTTAGTAGTCATACATGATCCGACTTTGAGTTTAGTTTCTGCTCTTTCTAGCTTTTGATCTTTTTAAGTGCAACACAAAGTGGATATCTTCCAGCTCCCCGTAAACCATAGAGATAGTTTTTGGTTTTTTTTTACTCCGAGAGTAAGGGAACTCGAACTCAAGTGTTAGAGGTCCACTTAGCAAATTTCCACAGCGTCATGCGTCCAGGAAAGGTGGATATTTAGGTTAAAAAAACTTCCAAACTGTGTACACAAAAATAAATTGTGTATTAATGGGAGAGGAGACGCTGCAAGTTATTCGTGGGCTTCACTTGGATAGAATAAAAACAAATATTTCTCAGACAAATTGATGAGTTTGCAACACGAAATTCCCTTTTTCAACCCGTGGCTACCATGAGAGGGGACGTTAAACTGATGCATCAGTCATGTTCCATCCCGCGTCCGGATTGAACTCCGTATTTGTCTGTTTTGCTGCATTTACTAATAAGAGCAAAGCTAGCTCATAGTGTAAATTGTCTTTTTTCTTCTTCTTCTATGACTGTGACACTGTTTATACTCTTCTTTCAAGAGATATGGATTGATTGCCTTTGTCTTGCTGTACCTGTGTGCTTAACAGTGTCATCGAACTTCATCACTTGTGTCACGTATTCGTCTTACTGTACTTTGTGACACCGTTTACTGCATTCTGCATCGAACAGGGTGTAACAACTTCACAGACCTACAGTAGTTGCTCTGTCATCTTGGTAAGGGGTTTTAAAACTTGCGGATGGCACCTTTCACATTCCCCGCAGTTATTTTGTCTTCACAGATCACTGCTTGGTGTGTCAGATCCTCCTCGTTTCAATGGTGCTTTATCTACCCGGAGTCTTATCAGCTCTGCTAGAGACAGTAATCAAACCACACATAGTGCAGTGTGTGTGTGTGTCTGTGTGTGTGTTGGAGGGTGGGCAACTTGGAAGTTTTTATTGCAGGGCCAAACCAGATGAAACTCTGACAATAACATATTTTAAGGCCACCTGACATGATAGATGACAGTCCACTCTGTAGGATATTACCGCTTTTCTGCAGTGCCTCCTTTCGTCCAGCTCCGTTAGCCTGGTGCATGAATCCTATAAATACTGAAAGAGTGGCACCCTTTTAAAGTTTGCACAATTTTAACACTTTTTTTTCGTTGTTCTTTTTTTTTTTTTTTGTTCTCCCTGCAGATAGCACAGTTTGCATTGGAGCTGGTTTTATGACAGGGACACATTCATCATGTAATAAAGTGACGCAAGCTGTTACAAAATGCCAAAATGAAACTCGGCGACTGTGAGTCCTGTGCAGTAGTGAAGAGGAATTGTAGCTATTTCAGGGTTGTTTCTTTAGCTTCAATGCCAATGATGTCCTACTAGTGACACAACTGATAAAGTCTTGCTGGTGCAACTGGGTTGATTTATAAATATTGATTATTCCCTTATGCTGTGTTTATGTGCCTACATTTGCTTTTCTACATATGCATCTTGTAGCAATACCTTTATATGGTTAAGGTTAAGTCTAATGCTCTTAGCCTATGAAGGCCCATATAAAAAATACAAACACATACAGTTTAAGCCCAATTATATTTTCAGAAACCTGATATTTGAAGGCACTGCTTTCCCCGCTGTCATTTCTCACATTATGGCAATGTGTGTAAAATTAAGACAAGAATGGGTTTATAGATTCAAAACACGTTTTATGTAATTTGAACACATTGCAAGCATGGTAACTATCAAGTAATTTCTCTTTATGTTCTTATACAGTCTTTTACTGCCACCTATTGTTAAGGCACAGGACAGCCGTTACTTACACAAGGAATCATTGTAAAAAAATTTTTTTTAAAAAGCGTTAATATTTGACAAATGATATAAAAGTCAGTTGTTCCCTGACTTGCTTTAGATCCTCGGTACGTGCTTTCTGCAGCAAAGCATTTTTTTTTTTAAACAAAACCACTACCCACTATGTCTAAAGCAGGACTTGTTAAAACCTTCAACAACAACAGTCACTAAATGGATATTTGTGGGTAGGAAACATTAACATATTGGTACAACTACTAAAGTCTCCAAAGGTTTTTCAAAGTAAATGTCCTGCAAGAACTTTATCACAGTCACTTTTGTAGAGATCACTCGTAGTCCTGCCAAACAGCAATCTGGACTGATTAGGCAACAACAGACTTCTCCAAGATGGCTTTCAGAATTCAAGTGGATCAAAGTTCTGGAGGTTGTTGGCTTCGGACCAAGCAGGGTGGCGTGCCCCATCCATCTCTGAGGCTACTTGGTTGCCAGCTGCCAGTCTGTGATTGCCCCCACCAATAGTAGCTTCACAATCCGGGCAGCGTCGACTCTCCATAGCCCCTCCGCACTCTGTTATAACATAGACGTGGCCATTAGGACATTTGTGCCAGTGTCCAGATGCAGTTTTCATAGCCGAGACGATCATCTTTCTCTCCTCCTCATTGATCCCCAAGCCTCTGAGTGGGAGCTTGATGTGTAGTTCCTTCAAGGCTTCTTTCACTCTGAGTTCATCTTGCTCAGTCAATTTGCCAAACGCTTCCAAAACCTCTCTTATTGTTTGCACTTCCGATTTAATTTTGGGACTTTGTCCTTGCATGTCTGCCATGTGGCAACGGACGTTGAGCTCAGTCAGGAGGGTGATTCTCACCAGTTCTCTCTGCAAGTCAAAGACCTGCTGTTCTGTGAAATGTTGGCGCTGGTTAGTGAGGCAGCGCACAAACTCCTCAACATACTCTCCTAATGTCAAGCTATGCATGGATGACATTTTGTCTCTTTGGAGCCTATTCAGCTTTGCAACTCTTACTAGGAAATCCATCTTGTTTTCCAGGACCCGCAAATCTTTTGTTGTGAGATACGGTTGTTTGAATCTGTCATCAATACCCCGATGGATCTCTTGGTCATGCATGTCATAGAGGTAACAGTTGTCCACCCACTGTTTTTGAAGGGCCTTCTTGTACTTTTTAATATCTTCCCTACACCCATTCATCTTAACCTTTACCATCTCTATCTCAGCGAGACAGCGGTTGATGTGCGAGCCATAGCGTAGATTCTTGCGGATTGGGGTTCGACACTTAGGACATTCCTTCAGTTTTATGGCCACATGCTCGCCTTCATTTACCTGCTGCTTGTCATCCATCCCCATGTAGTGGTCCATGGATGTGTATTCAATGATGTGTCCACAGTCTTCTAGCAGAATGAAGTAAGCCTCAGGCTCATCCTCAGTGCCGAAGAAAATCTCTGTGACCTCATCGCGATGACAGATGCGACATTTGCTTGGACATTTGTCTCCACACAGACCTATGCATGGATGGCCACAAACCAGGGTCTTGGCACAGGGTAGGGTGCATGGCAGACGATCGCATGGCTCATGGCAAAGCTTACTGCAGCTTTGGTGAGGGCACTGCCAAGCGCAGGGCTCAATGCACGGAGCACAGGGCTGTCCACATGGCTTCATACACTTGCTGTGAAAGCAGCAATTCTCACATGGTTTCTGACAAGGGGGGCAATCAAGAGTACAAGGCTCCCTGCACTTGTGAGAGCAAATCAGGAGACGCTCACAGGCGTGAGAGCATGCGTAATGGAACCGTCCCTGATAACACTGGCCACACGTACCCTGACAGGCATGGCCACATTTTAGCTGTTCCTCACAAGGGGTCCTACATTTAGGCTTCTCTGTGTGAGTTTTGTAAAAGCATGCGTCTTGCTGGCTGTGGCCGCACTTGAGAATTAAGGTGACCTTCTCTTTGCAAAAACTAGTGCAAGGTTCTCCACACAATGAGAGGCATGGATGTCCACAGTCAAGCAGCTTCTTGCATGGATCCTGGCATAAAAATGTCTCCGGGTCCTGGTGGCAGGGAACCATCTGTGTGTGTTGACACTGGGTTATGATCTTCTCAACCTTCACTGGACATTTCTTTGGGCATTCTACATGGCACAGAAATTTGCACTTGTGTCCCAGATCACATAAAATTGCCTGGCACTTCTTCGGACACAGGTACTGCTTGTGCTCAGGGTCGTAAGGGTGGCACGCCCTTGTGCAAACATGGCCACAATCCAAACGGAACTCGCAAGGCTTGGTGCAGCCCCCCTCAGGGGCTTGTTTGAAATCATCAGCACAAGACGCTTTAACCTGTCGATCTGGATGATTCTGACAGCAAAGGGTCAGAGCATTCCCGATCTGGTCATTCTGCCTCAAGGTGTGGAAGATGTTGCTCCACAGTTCGACTTTGCCCAGCATTTCACTATTGCCAATACAGTAGAGACCTTTCTTGGCACGGGACAAGGCAACACAGACGCGATTGGGAATATTCAAAAAGCCAACTTTACCCTGCAGGTTGCTGCGGACTAGAGACAACAAGACAATGTCATTCTCTTCTCCCTGGTACTTGTCCACTACGTGCACTTTGACCCCTGTGAACTCTGCGGCAGGCATGAGGTTGCGCAGGCAGTAGAGCTGTCCGGTATAGGTTGTGAGGATCGTGATTTGCTCTGGTTTGTACTCCTGAAGGATAAGATAGCGGCAAAGAGAGACTACGAAATCCGCCTCATGCCGGTTCTGATGGCTTTTCCCATCTTTGATCTCTTCTTCTCTGTGGTTGTGCTCCACAAAGAATAAATTGGTATCAAGGCCCTGTAAGACAGCATTTACGAACGATATTCTGTTATTCTTTGATATTAATCATATTCATCCCAATATTGTATACATTGCACAATTCTCTCTCTCTCACTCTCACTCTCTCACACACACGCACACGCACACACACACACACACACACACACACACACACACACACACACACACACACACACACACACACTAAATAAAATACGCACTAGGAGATCTAAATAAAATACGCACCTTGATGTTGTCGTAGTTCAACACGGAGGGATGGTTTTCCAGCTCTGCGTAGATGTGTGGGGTCAGAAGACGGGCAATATCTGGCCTCATACGATGCTGGAGAACAAACCAAAACATAAACACAATATAGATACAGAGGAAGAAATGCACCAACAAACATACACACAAGCATACCAATTCAATTGTAACGCTTTCAACTTTGTCTTTTAACTATTTTGTCTCATCATGGCTACATAGTATAAATTGATAGATTAAAAAATGAATAGATGCAGAAACACAAACCTGATAGTCAAGTCTGACATAAGGAAGACCCATCCGCACCAGCCTCTCAAACATGGACATCTCCAGATTGAAGTTCCTCGCAAGTTCATATACTGTGGCATTGGGGCGCAGCTAAAGGAACAATCACATGTGCGTCATATGCTTTAAACACTTCAGTTTTCATGTATTATTAAATGGAAAAGTTTCAACGAATGGCTTAGTTTTTATTTTCTATACAAGAGAACTAGTGGTCTTCTTGTGGCCTAATGGAGAGGGTTTTTTTGGGGGCGCTAGATATATGGTTTTATGATCAATATAGCAGTTTAATGCAAGTTTTGTCATTGCTGTAAACCTTTTTCCAGCTTTCGTTTATTCCATCCAGTGGTGATTAAGTTCATTTGGCAGGTTTACGGTCTTATATTAGCATATTTAAAGAGCCGTAGATCATAACCCTGCCAGTGAAGAATAGAGGGATGACCTTCATGGCTACATGCCTAAGGTGATCAGACCATTTGCAGTTATGCAAATCATAGTGAATACTTATAACCTAATTCCTCGACACAGGTGAAATCAACAATCTATATAGAAGTAAGCCTAAAAGTGACGGACAATATATTGCTATGGGTTTCTGTTTTAGTGTGCCTGGATGGGAATATGGAATGTATGGAAATACACTATTAAATTTCTTTACCTCTCCCTTTACGTTTTTCGCGGTTTTGTCTGTACAGTATGTGCGAGTGTCTGTGTGTGTAAGTGTCTGTGTGTGCAAACCTAATTTAGCTAGAGGACAGAGTGTGATTGTGCATGTATGTGGGAGGGGTGTGGGGGAGGCAAGACAAATCCTAGTATAAATGTGAAGCATTGTGTTCTGCTCGATTCAACACCAAACCTGTGATTAATGAACAGCGCAACAATGCCAAAGCTTATTTTACTCAGAAAGTGCGATCCATCCACCTCCAGTACATGCACAGAACCAAGTCTGGGTTCCACAAAAACAAAGCTGTGAGCACTAGTTCATAGAATCAAAATAAAAAATACTACCAAATAGCTTTAAACCCATGAAACAAACAAACTACCTAAAGCTGTGCCATCAGAATTTATTATTTGTTTCATTTATTCATTTTCTCTGTAATAATAATAATAAGGCTAGAATAACGTTGGAGTAAAATACCAAAATCAATGATAAAATACATGAAGTGCAAAATCAAAATAAAATATTTGCCAGTACTCAGGTCTCACTTGTAAATGAGATCGCAATCAATTCAATTTAACCTTCTGATTAAATAAAAGTATATAATACCTCATCTCGTTTTTTTTGCCACACCTGTACTAATTAAATTGGGCAGTAGTTTAAAGTGATACATCAGAGATACTTTAATATTGATTTATTCATTTTGCACATTAAATTGCACCCACTTATATAAAACAGTGAAGGGAGCCTCAGGCACAGTGGTAAATTACTTTTTATATTAATCCCATGTACCTGATGTATAAAAAAATAAATAAAAAAAAAAATCACCATTGATTTCTAACCCTGGGTTACAACAAATGCAATTTCCAAGTCAACCTCTATTTTGAATTTCATTCTTATACGTTTCAGTGAGACTGTAAGGAAGTCAGGTTTGTATTCAAATGCATGGATAAATTCATACATAAAAACAGCAAGTATTAGGAAAAGAACAGACAGAAGTTACACAGCAAGAAGAGACCAGGACAGAATATTGAGATGTGTGATGTACTTGTGTGTAGTTGTGATCGCATTCTGCAGATTGCTAGACAGGCGGCCTGGCCATATGTCCTTGGCAGGCCCTGACAAGTTGTTGTAATAGTCTACTGATGTCCGGCGTATCACTCGTCAATCTTCTCTGCTCTATCTTTTGTAATGGCTGGCATGGGATGTTTCTTTGCCATTTCCCTCAAGGCAACATGCACGGACATACTGACAACCGCACAAATACACGAAATCCCTCCCTCACTTAAATGTTCACCTAGACATGCAAATGGCGGTAATTTCAGTCGAAAGAATGGTGGCTTAATAAAATACACTGGCGCGCAAACTGTCATGCAGAGGGGTTTAATGAGATGGCACGGGGAGTTTGGGGATCTTACCTGCTGGTGGTCTCCGATGAGGATGAGGTGTTGGCATGCTTGGCTCAGTGTGGTGATGGTGTGGGCCTCGAAAACCTCCGCAGCCTCTTCTACGATCACCAGGCATGGACGCACTTCCTGCAGGACTTTGCGGAACTTGGCTGCTCCTGTTGTCGTCATGCCAATAACCTGATGGACATTACACATGTTGATCTGCACACCTCTGCTATTTTGCCCCACAATCCTTACATGTACAAAATGTGTTATTCCACACGCACTATTCCCTTTAAGTCCACAACAGATGCATTTCACAGTCCTTCATTTGATATTGGGGGAAAATACTCTTATTCACTTTCTTGCTGGCCGTTAGATGAGATGATTGATACCACTCTCATGTCTGTACAATAAATATAAAATCTACATCCAGCAGCCAATTAACTTAGCTGGGAACAGGAGGAAAAAGCTAGCCTGGCTTGTCCAAATGTAGCAAAATCTGCCGAAAGCTCGCTGATTAACACATTATAGGTTGTTTGTTTAAATCAGCACAAAACTAAAAGTGTAAAAGTGACAGGTTGCAGTTTTATGGGGGTTCTGTGCCGGACTATTTCTTGGCTGGGCACAGTACAGCCTGGCAACCTCACCTCTGTACCATGGTTCACGGTGACCACAGATGCTGCTGTGAAAAGTCTTTTCTACTAGTTCGAGCGTCGCATTACTCCGGTTATCCCCGGTTCTTCAAAATATGTCGAGTATTGAGTGTTGCACATTGTGAAAACTGTGTTGAAGTTTTGCCTGAACAAGGATCTACTGTTGGATCATTTAAAAAAAAAAAAAAAAAAAAAAAAAAAAAAAAAAAGAACGCATACTGATCATCACTGCAATTAAACTGTACCGTGGCTCCTTTGAGGAGATGGAGGTTCTCGTGACGTTTGACATCAGCCAATCGGTCCACGGTGTTCTGATAGGCGCGTTCAGACTCAAGGATTTTGGTGGAAAGTTCCACCCGGTAACGTGCCACCCACAACCTGCGGACACAGAGAGCAAATGAATATTAATTCAAACACTGTGACAACCGACTCAATTATCTGGAAGCCGGAAGACTCTCTGGCGCTCTTGCATCTGGATGTATATTTAGATGCCGGGGTCACAGAAAATATGACGCTCTGGTACTTGATATTACTGTTAGTGCAATTATGGCAGGACAAATCATATCTGTCTTGTAAGGAAATTGCCCTATTTGTTAGTTGAAATGATAACTACATCTATGTAAACAAGAGTCCTCGCAGTCCTGTTACGTAGTTTTGTCTTGGATCTCTGAGGTGAGAAGATCCTCTTGGAGACATTTTCCCGATAATTAGTTTTACTTAATTATACACACTGGGAATAGACTGCAGTATTTCTACCAGACTGCGGTTTGCTTGATGAGAAGAAGCGAGGGAGAGAAAGGACACACAATGAAGGGGGGACGGAGGACAGTGAGTGTAAGGAAAGTACTAGGAGAGGTGATGGAAAGTAAGAGATGAAAAAGTGGCAGGTTGTAAGTCAACAAAGAAAAGAGAAGTGAAACGGCTGCAGACTTACCGATACAGTCTCCATCTTTCTGGCGGGCTAAGGGTCCAAATATCGGAGACAGCATCTTCCTCTTCTTCAGTCATGGCCGAGCTCTTCCCCAGCTCTTTCACGATTTTCATCTTCATCTTTTTCTTCTGGGCCGGTTGCATCTGTACAGATCAGAATGTTGAACTCCCGAACCTCTGTTGAACAACTGTTTCAACCCAACCTCATCTGGTACATGACCAGGCAACAGCATGATACAGAAGCAGTGCGATTAGCCCCGTTGTGGGGAAAATACACATGTTTGGAACATACGAAAGATATGGATCAGTGGCGAAGACATGCATTCAGCACAAATGTTAAACTTCAAGGAAACGCACAGTTTTGTGAGAAATAGTGAATGTAAAACCACAGGTTACCCTTAAAGGGGACATACTATACTAATTGTCAGGTTGATACTTGCATTTTTTGGGTTTCTATCCAGAACACGTTTGTATGCTTCAATGTTCAAAGGGCACCGTTTTTCTCATACCGTCTGTCTGAATATACTTGTATTCACAACGCTGCATGTTAGTGCCTGTATCTTTAAGCCCAGTCTGCTCCGATAGGCTGCGTGAAAAATATGCCGCAAGGTAGTTCTCATGCCATTAGTATATATTATGTATATTCAGCCTGAATGTGACATAGGAATGGGAGCCGAGTTTGTGATGATGAAATGTATGTGCACGAGCGCTGAAAAAGTGAGTTTTTCACAATATGTCCCCGTTAAGTGCAGTGCAGTTCTATTGGACAGCTCTCGGATATACTGTTAACCTGTGCACGGATCTACTCCTCTCGAATCACCCTATTTCTCTACATTATGCAATATATAATAATAGCGTTCTCGAACAACAGGGATTGCAAAAAAAATGTTAAACTCGCGAAATGTCACAATGACATTGCAATCTCCAAATGAAAAGAAAAAAAAAACCTCCTCTTAATGTTACCTGCCAGCCTTCCTTGCTCTGCTCAGCCTGTACTTCGTCTTTATCCAGATTCATAGCCAGCATCAGTTCCTCTACTTCTCTGACAGCCTCATTCTTGATATTTCTGCCGTCTCTCCCACCTCTGGGACCGATGTTGTCTTCAATAATCCGCTCCGCCTGGATCAGATCCGCTTCCTCTGCGATTTCAATGAGGTCGTCCTCATCATTCAACTCCATCGCTTCCTCCGCTGCTATATGCAACACATTGCAGTAAGAATCAGTATCGGAACGACTTTGTTCACCAGTGCTATATAAAATGAGTTTCAGTTTTCATTGACAACTTATACAACGTTGCATGGAGTGTATTAAGATACAACAAAAAGGTAAAGGTCCTAAAGTAAAGAAAGATATCAGACAATATCAGTCAATACGCTGTACCATTGCATGATAAATGGAAGAGGTTTGTGCTTTATATAATCTTCGGCTACTGAAATGGCCCATCTGAACTAAGTGCTGGGTTATCTATTATTGTTTAGCTATAAAAATTCAGCCGGAGCTTAGAATTTGACGGTCATATTTGCCATTTTTTGGAGTTCATTAGTGTTCATTTCAGCTGCTTTAGAGACTGTTGACATGGAGCTGCAAGGGCTACCCCACTAAGTGGCCCGTGTTCATACAAATTGTTGTGGACCGGGAGTAAAAAAAAATATAATTACAGTTGCCCAAAACAGTTACTTCATGACTGTAAAAGACATACGTAGCTTAAAAAAGGTGTCTGGCGCTGATCATATCAATTTACTATGAAGAAGATGGACAATTAGAGAGAGAGCTTCCACTTCACTGAAGTTATATTTTCCATTTCCTCCCATTTTTTTTAAATTGAGGTTAGTTCAAATAAACTTTACCATAAGATGATATATCTAGAATTGTTATGAATGCAGTCCATTTGCAATGCTTTCTCCATGTATATCAATCTGTAATGGTGGAGTGCAAGTTAAAAGGTACCGACAGGTACGGGTCCTATGTGTCTGCTGGTTGAAAATCCCTTTGATGTCATTACCTCTTTAATAATGTAATAATCATTTTACCTGGTCAATGAAAATGTTCACTGCATGCCAACAATAGCGAGGTGAAGCAGCAGCGTTACAAAAACAAAACAAAAAAGCAACACCAGATGTTCTGTTATCACTTATCAACATGTGGGAAGCTACGATGCAAAGTGATCAGTGCAAACGAGAACAGTCCTCAACCGCTTTTCGCATGTTTGCTTGGAAAATGTGAAAAGAACTTTTGTGGATAGAATCTTGTGTTATCACGCTTATAGTTGTGGAGGTGCTGTGTTTACAAAGTATCAGTGTAAAGAAGCCACTTATCAGATCCTCTTGCACCGTTTCAGTGCAGCGCCACGAAGCCTTACCTTCAGCGACATTTGCATTCTCTGTCTCCCTCTGCAGGAAGGCGGCGGAACTCAAACCCATCCACTTCATGATCAGACTGGACTTCTTCTCACCGCAGGTCTGGAAACCATCCTGCGTCTACAAGCCATTCAATGAACAGGAACTGATGAGTTTGCACAGTCTCCATCTATTCTGTCTTGCTCAGTTTACACACATACACGACGTATATACACATATGTTGTGTTCCCTCACAGGTGGTTGGTGCAGACTGTTCCAGTGTCTGGGGGAAATAAACCTCTGCAGGAAGTTTTCACGCAGGATGCCTTTCAGAGAACACTCCAGCCTTATACTCTGACTCTCGATCCCACTTTCCTCCCGACACAGCTCCTTGTAGATCTGTTGAACAGGTTATCAACGCAGCGATTAGGTGGCGGAATCATACACCACTTGTAGAGCCGAGTGTGGCGATAAGCATAAGAATGAGCGACTAAAAAAAAGAGGATGAAGCGCAAAACACGATATCATTTCTTTTTTTTTTTTTCTCCTTTATTTAACTGGCTAAATCATTCGGAATTATTCAAAAAGATTATATCCTTTTATATATTCTCGACATGTTGCTACTATACGAATGAGATCAATTAAGTGAGGGGCAACTTGAAGTGTCGAGCTCAGTTCACACCGTAGGTCGGGCAGCGCGAGGAGCTCACCTCATTAAATGCGAAACGCAGGTGAGGCGGCAGCGAGCGTCTGAAGTCAGGGGAGCGGGTCAGCTCCCTTAGATTGAAACGCTTCAGGATCTCACTGTTGCTGCGCCCTCCGACTCTCACTATTCCGTCTTGCAGAAATGTATGAATACCTTAGGTGTAAAGGAAAAGCAGAGAGCTCATTTGTCTCACATCGTCCCATTCAAGGTCACAGTTTACAAGGACAAAACATGGCTGTGGCCCAGAAGCAACAGGTTCAGCACATATACAAAAACACCTCCCAAGAATTGTTGTTTGAATTTCAAAAAGATGTACCTCCTTTTGTTGATGAGAGGCAGCGTTTTTAAATCCCACACCACTGAAAACGACACATAAAATAGATCTGATATTATTGGAAACGTTGCTTACCCTCGAGGAACTGATCCAGGGCGTGGTTAGTGTAACACACTACCAGCATCGGAGCCGTGCCTGCTCGGTCTCTCCAGAGAGGCTGGTTGGTCAACAGAGCTTGAGCAATCTTAAGGCCAACATAGGTTTTTCCTGAGAAAAAAAAAATGGAAGACGCCTGATCTGAATGTGTCGATGGATTTTGTCATTTTAAGAACGTGTAAAATTGTTCTGGATTAAATTGAGCCTTCCGTCAAACGGCTTTTCAATGTCTCACCAGTGCCAGGAGGTCCCTGTATGATGGTCAGCTCCTTTGTGAGGGCAAGTTGGAAGGCTCTCATCTGAGACTTGTCCAGCCCCAGAGTATTCATTTCGGGCCAGGCCTGTGCATCCAGGCTGTGAAAGGGCTGTACGCGGCGCTTATTGCCAGGCTGAGCAACAGCCGACAGATCATACAAATCGGTTTTTAGCAGGTAAGCTGGGGGTTGCACATCTTTGCTGCAGTCCACGATGTACCTAGACCCATTATGGACAGGATTACGTCTTTCAGCAGTGGCGGAAGAAGTACTCAGATCTTTTATTTAAACATGGCAATATTGCCTATATATATATATATATATATATATATATACATATATACATATATATATACATATATACATATATACATATATATATATATATACATATATATATATATATACATACACATATATATATATATATATATATATATATATATATATATACATATACATATATACATATATATACATATACATATACATATATACATATATATACATATACATATACATACATATA
>CALSBV010010288.1:4777514-4818648 GCA_943590825.1 Bovichtus diacanthus
TCCTCTTCCTCCTCTCCCTCTGCCTGCCTCTGCTGCTCCTCTTCCTCTGCCTGCATCTGTTGCTCCTCTTCCTCCTCCTCTTCCTGCTACTCCTCCTCTTCCACGCATCCTTTCACCTCCTCCTTTATCCCTTTCAGGTTGACTACTCCCACGGCTTGGCGGTTTTCTTTTTCCTGTTTTCCCTCTGCCTCCACTAGCGTTATAATTTTGGCCAGTATCAGCATCTGGGGGATAAAAAGATATTCATATACTGAGACCTTGAAAATGAACACCTAGTTTGCTGGATGCGTACTCAGGGTTTTGCTTGATTGACTCTCCTACTGTCTATTTACCATTGTTTGGTCCTCTTGTCTCCGGCATTGAAGTCGCTTCCTCCATGGTCTTGCATGTGGTAGTAGCTGAAATGTAGGTTGGCAACAGCGATGATTTCTGAGTGGCAAGAGATGTGAGAGTGAAAGTGAGAAAAAAAAAAACCCACATTTGAGCATGATCACAATAATGTGAAGGATGTGTAATTTATGTATAAGCAGTGGTGGACAAAGTGTTCAGGTATTTAACTTAAGTAAAAGTATTAATACCACAGTGTGAACACTCTGTGACAAGTCAAATCCCTGCATTCAAAGTCTTACTTAAGTAAAAGTCTAATACATAGAGGATCATCTTAAGCTATAAAAAGATGTCATAATGCATTAGTTGATTTATATTTTGTATTAATGATCTGTAAAGTAACTAAAGCTTTCAAATAAATGTAGTGGGGTAAAATAGTATTTATAGTACTGGAGTAAATACTTAGTCACATGTATAGCCCATAAAAATCGGTATATGGGGGGGGGGGGGGTTGGACTTTACTTGCAGTTGCAATGGCTTAACTCATAAGAGGGTGCCCTCTCCTGGATGCAGTACGGGATTTGCAGAAGGGTGTCTAGGTTTCTGTTTATCTGAAATCTATTAAGAGCTACTAACCACATCAAATGTATTGTGTAACGGATCTGATTAAACACCCCGAGACGTTACAAGTACCAACGTGCTAGTGAATGTGCAACGCCTTTTTTTTTTTTTTTTTTTTCCTCCTGTCTAATTGTCCCATTTCCTATACTCCGCATTATGTCTTATACTGACTGAGAAATGTTTGATTATCAGTCCGGATCGTCATTTATTCTCAGTCATACATGTTATGCACGTGTCCACAATGAAAGCGGAAGAAGAAGAAAAGAACTTACCTAGACGGACATCCACTTGATATGTCCAAACATTAAACAGGAAGCAGGGCCGTTTGATAGCATTACAGCACTGAGCCTTGTGCGTCGCCAGTCTCTCGCGCTCTGCCTCTCGCGCTCTGCCTCAGCTGTGCCTGCTGCTCACTGCTCAGTAAAGGAAGCTGCTATTTATATGCGTTGTCACTTTCGTTTCATCAGAACTAACGCACACATCCGAAGCTCATTGACCAATGTTGGTTTCTTTTTTTTTTTTTTTTTTTTTGTTTGTATATGTTTAACATTCATGCGCATATTATGCACAAATACTGTTCAGTTTCTATTCCAATAGCTGCCCTGTGCCGTGTGGGGCAGGATACTTCCCAGAAAACATTTGTTGACGTCTAATCAACGTAGACACTTTTGGTTTAGGGTCTGATGTGAGTTTCTGACGTTTCTCACAGACGAGATCAATCCACAAAGTTGTATTAGACATTTGAAGCTTTATGAAATTTACTTTTTTTTTGTTCTGTTTGCATAGCACATCTCACATACACAATGCCAAAGTTACCTTGTAGTGTGTCCCAATAAAACGTGTCCTACAGTGTGGTCCATTGGTAAACATTTAATAATTAAGTAATTTCTACAGATTTTCAACCTTACTGTAAAATAGGAAGTGACTCAAATGCTTAATACCAAATTGTGAGATTTTTTTTTTTTTTTTTTTTATTTTAAAAATCAAAAGAATACTAATATTATAGTTTATTAGTATTACTAATATTTTGTTTAGCTATGAATACTTAACATCAAGCATACGCAGGCTAAAACTCTTCAAAAAAAAGACACCATTCAGGGTAGAAGTGCATCTTCCCTATTGTTTTAATGTACAAAGTACAGCATTTTTAAACAAGAGCAAACAACATGTATTAAAATCATAATATAATCACATCCATCCCACCCATGGCTGCTTTGACTTCACTTTCTGTAGTCTTTAAATCCCACCTCTTTCAAAGCAGAGCTGGAAAGAAGGAACAACAAACACATTAATATTCATTTACAGACTGCCTCTTCTGATGAAAACATGAACAAACAGTCGATCGACTTCCAAACTCGGGAAATCCGAGGAGTACGTGAATGCAGCATTCCTGACTACCACGTCCAAATCCATTTAGCTAACAACATCAGAAATAATCACCCGTCTTACTATTTATGAAGACTGGGAAAATAGAGAAATATGGATACAAAAACAAATACACAAGTTCACAGGATTAGTCTGCTTTGCCATCCAACTATGCATGTGTTTGTTTTTTTTAAACACACAGCTAGCGCGCTAGCTTCCCGGACACTAGTTTGTGATACGAAAACCCGCTGTTACCCCACACTCAACAATTTAGCATGAACATGGTAAAAGCATAATATCTGCACACATCGTTTGTATTTTTTTTATTTGAGTGTATTTTCAAAACCCACCTGCATACTTCATACACCTACCAGTATATTACCCACCTGTCGAACTGCACTACACGTGGAACTGTTGCGCATGCGTTCAAGGCCAAAGGGGTTCGTGCCGGTTCCCAAGTTCCTAAATTGAAATAAATAGTTCCTCAATTGAACTCGAGTAAATGCTGGAATACAACATACAGTTAGCTCCTGTAGTGGACATATACATGATAGCATATTGTGTTTAGAGTAATAACACTTTTCAATAACAGAATACATGTTTAAATACTTCCGTTCACACTCATGTTAGGTAAAGGTAATACTGTTGTTATTTTAAACAGTGTGTATTCAGTTACACCAGGGGTTCTCAAACTTTTTCAGACCCAGGACCACTTAACCAATAAAAAAAACACTCACGGACCACCTAACTCCCCAAATATCCAAAAACAATAGGCCTGCTTACCACTCCAACAGTATATTACACATTACAGGCTAATATTGAGCTTTATGTGACCTTCTGTACATCGCTCGTTCACACATTAAATCAACAATACAAATACAAATACGGATTCTACAAGCATTTCATTCATATGTGATCTAAAGGGTAAATGCTGATAGATTTTACACATCATATGAAACCTAGACTACAGGACTACATATTTCATGAAATATTTTTTCACATCCAAGCTTTTTTCATGAAAAAAATTTGTATTTTTTCACATTCAAGCTTTTTTCATGAAAATTAAGGTTTTTTTCACATCCAAGCTTTTTTCATTAAAATATTCAGTATTTTTTTCTCATACAAGCTTTTTTCAAGAAAATCTAGTTTCTTTTCACATCCAAGCTTTTTTCATGAAATTTAAGTTTTTTTTAAATACATTTTCTTTCCATGAAAATTAAGGTTTTTTCACATCCAAGCTTTTTTCATGAACATTAAGTTTTGTTTTTTGAATCTTTTTCTCCAAAAATACTTAAGTGTCACTATTGTCAAACAAGTTATCCTCTAAATCTCCATTCCTAATATTTAGTTTTCATGTCGGCAAAGGGACGAAGTCGAACTAAAGCTCAACGTTTATTGGGCTTGTTGGCCTTGACGCAGGGAGTGGAAATGTCTGACTCATAGGTTTAGTTATCTAAGGTTTTATTTAATGTTTAGCTAGGGGTGGTATTGAGATAGTTTACTTAATAAAGTGGAGAAACATAACATATCCTCCATTACAAAGAAAACACCTGCGTTCAAATGATTTGAGTATAAAGTATAGAAGAGCAAAACGTATTTGAAGCATTTATAACACTGATGCATTAACGTGTCCAGAAACTTTTTAATGCTGTAGCTGGTTTATGAAGTGAACATGTTTTGTATGTAAAAGCTTATTCTGCAAATTAGGCTGTTTCTGTCAAATACATCAAATCAATCAAATTGGAGGTACTTAATTAGGCATTAAGGTATATCAATCAGTCAATCAAAAGTTCAATCAATCAACTAGCAAACTATCTACGAATGTATTATTATTATTAGTATTATTATCATTAGTATTATTATTATCATCATTATCATTAGTATTATTATTATCATCATTATTCTCATTATTATTATTGCACATCCGGGACAGTAAACGCCTCATCCTCGTCGCCTCCCATTATCTACGTCATCATTCAGCCTGAGCAGGGAGGCTAGCTAAAGCTGATGTATCCTATTGGTCGCTTCCGTCAATGTAAACATGTAGCCGCTTCAGCAGTGTAACCGTATTAATCTTAAGCGACGTTTCCTAATTGTTCACCACTGTGTCAGTAGTCCGAGTAATGATGGCTGTGTTGCTGAAAATATCAGTTTCGGAACCAGGGCAATGTCGTTTTAGCTTGATAACTAGCTAACACCGAATAGCTAGCTAACTATCAGCTCGTGTTTGTATGAGGCTGGCCTTGCTAATTAGACAGCTAGCTTCCAGTTGGCAGCCATGAAGGGCTAAATCGAGGTTAGCCAAGAAAAGATAGTAGGATGGCAAGTAATGTAATCTAACGAGGACGCATCAAGAAGTGGAGAAAAAAACAATGAATAAATCCAGAAGTGCGGGTGCATCGTCGCCTGCGAATGGGAGACAAGGCAACGGTACGTGTGGCGTGTCGCTGAGGTAGTTAACGTGAGCTGTCTTCATTCTGGCCAAGCATATGTTTTCGACATTTCACTCTCCAAATACGTATCGACGCCAAAAAACATGATCGCTTGTGTCTATCCCTGGAGTTGACTAAATGCCCTCCAAAACCTCTGCATATGTGCTAACGTCCGGTAGCTGCACAAGTATCGTTAACTGTTCCAAGATAGCACATGCTAACCTGCTAGTTGAACTTTGTGTTTTTTCGTGTCTCAGACTGGGATACCAGACGGAAGAGGAAAATTGCGGACATCACACAGGCCCTCAGTGTGAGTCCAGTGGATGTCGCTGCTTTAAGGAGGATGGCTATCAGCGAAGGAGGACTGCTGACGGATGAGATCCGCTGTCAAGTCTGGCCTCGGCTTCTCAACGTCCCTCCTCACGTCCTGGAGCAAGAGCCAGGTATCATGTTAGCTAAACATGCATACATAGAGCAAATATAGGCCACATGTCTGTTTGCCATCGCAGATACCTTCCCCTTCTTCCCACTATGCATGACAAATACAGAGTCTTAGCAGGTGCAAGATTTCCCACCTGCAGTATTTGACTAGTGTATGGTAATGCTGATGGTGACATGTCTTGTCCAGAAAAGGTAGAGCGGGAGAATAACAAGGACTACAACCAGGTGCTTCTGGATGTCCAGCGCTCGCTGCGGAGGTTCCCACCTGGTGAGTAGAAGGAAGCCCTGTTGTGTGTGTGCACGTGTGTATTTTCCTCAGAAACACAGATGCACCTACAGGTGAACACACACCACCAGGCTGTGCACCAGTCCTGATCACCAAATCTAGACGTACAAGTCGGTGCGCTTTTAAATAAACTGCATTGCAACTTGTCATTTTGTAACTCAAGGGGTTTTGAACAAGACAGAAAACCCCATATTTGCTCAGAGGGGATAGTTTTCATTTGGATCGTGTTGATAATTAGTGTTACACTGATTTCAATCCAAATGCCAAATTCAATGTTTAAGAGTAAATAGCTCTTTCATAAAGCCATCCACTTGCCTCTGCAAATGACTTAATGTCATTCACTTTAGAAAAGCTACATGTTACAAAGCTTTGCCACTACATCTCATTAGTGTAACTTTTGCTAGTAGTTAACTTGGCATGCAGACAAAATTCCAGATGACTGGTCCAGCCATTTTGTCAACTCTGCCCTACTGGAATCTCTGCCAGTCCGTCTCACTAGTGTTATAAACTCCGATTGTCGAATCAAGATCTATCAATGTAACAAGGAGGTGCACCCAGAATGTTTTTAATTGTTAGAGGAGCAATATCTGCACTGTGGTTATCTCCCTCTCTGCAAGCTCTGATCTCGGTGAAGCTTGACGTGCCAAACTGTGAACAAAGTCAAAGAGTTCTAACTTACTAGAATTTGTTTGTTTTTTTTCTTTTGGAGGAAAAATACCTCCACTTTAATATGCTGTACTGTACTTTTCATTCGGTGTCCTGTAAATATATGAATGTACTGTATTACTCTGAGCACAGCAGGATTTGTACCAATTAGGTTTTATCCTGTTTCGACTGCACCTCTGCCAATGAAGAAGAAATGTATGTAGCACCAAGCACATATACACCAATACATATACCAATGTATGTGTTGGTGTATGTATTGGTTGGCTTATTTGAAGCTAATGGATGAATTTTTATTCTTTTGTTTCTGTATGTTGCACTTATATGATTTCACCTATTTGAAGCTCATGTACTTGCACGAGTCTTGCTGTTCGGAGTTTATATCCTCATGATTGTTTGCACTTATTGTAAGTCACTTTGGACAAAAGCGTCATCTAAATGAACTGTAATGTAATATAGTATTTATTTCTTTGTTTGTTCTTCATCTTTCTGGCGGGTTTGACTGGTCGGTGAACCAGCAATGAATGTTGCCATTCATGCTCCTTACTTACTCGGATTATCTTCTATTTTAAAGAGGGCTATAATACAACACGCACTGGTTCTACATTTGTTAATCATACGCCAGTATAAATCATCATTTACAAATTATGACCGAATTGGTTATGAAAAATGGGGTTTGCTGCACCTCAGATATGTTTATATTTCTGGAGTCATTTAATGTCGTGGCATACCCAAAGCTTATATAAACTAAGAACTGTATTTTATTTTGGGTGGACTTGTACAGGTATGCCAGATGAGCAGAGGGAGGGTCTCCAGGAAGAACTAATTGACATTATCCTCGTAGTTCTTAAGCGCAATCCCCAGCTGCACTACTACCAGGGATACCATGACATTGTTGTCACCTTCTTGCTGGTCCTTGAAGAGCGCCTTGCAACTGCTCTTGTGGAAAAGCTCTCCACGCATCACCTCAGGTAATTATCATATGTCATCTGCAGCATCTTTTTTTTTTTTTTTTTACCCTACTACATATTTGATCAGTTTCGCTCTCTCTGTTATGGGTCCACATGTCCGAATAAAAAGTATCCTTTCCCTCCCTGCCCCCCCTCTTTCAACAATAGTCTACTGTGCATTCTAAATAGCCTTTCTGTTCTGTCCTCCTTTTCAGGGACTTCATGGATCCTACCATGGACAACACGAAACACATTCTTAACTATTTGATGCCCATCATTGAGAGGGTCAACCCTGAGGTGCATGACTTCATGCAACAGTAAGACTCTCTGCTGTTTTTAGTGATAACAGGCCGAAATCAAATTATCTTCAGTGTCTCATTCGAGTTCGCCTGTAAGACATGAAACGTTGCCAAATGAGAAATCCTTCCTCACTTTATCTGCAGTATGAACATAATTTGCAAGGTAACACAGCCATAATCAAGGCAAAATGCTGATAATATAAAGGTTTCATACCCAACACAGCTTTCCATGTGGTTATGAAATGTAATACATTTCTATCTGACTCTACAAATGGTTTCAACCATTGTCTGCTGTCCTAAATGAATATATTGTGTTTAACAAGTGCGTCTAGGCAGTTTGTTATATATGAATCCTGCCCTGACAAGAGGGTAGCAGGGGTGTTACAGTATCTATGGTGGTCGTTAATGTGAACGGTGCGAGCACATTTGTGAACCCAACTTTAGTGTTATCTTCTTCAAAGTGTTTGAAAACAACTACGATTAATATTACTCCTCAGCATGCTCCAATCAAAAGAGGATAATGTTATAAGCGAAGGAAAATTGGTGACTTTGTGCTTCCAGCGTACTGATCCTATTATGACGACTCGAGTTACATTTGCAATGACTTTAACAAAGCAGGTTAAGTCCACGACCTGGAGGGGCTAACATGACCTTGGCCTTCTACGTCTTTTTAAAAAAAATGATTTTAACATTCATTGTCCCTGAAGTGGAGCATGAGCACACGCTACAGTTTTTGCGAGCTGACTGAGTTGATCGCTGCCATGTATCGGTTTGTTTCCTAGGGCTGAGGTGGGGACAGTCTTCGCTCTTAGTTGGCTGATCACCTGGTTTGGCCACGTCCTGTCAGACTTCCGCCATGTTGTCCGGTTGTATGACTTCTTCCTGGCCTGCCATCCATTGATGCCCATCTACTTTGCTGCTGTGGTGAGTACAATCAGCACTTGACCGCTAAGGCTCATCGAGTTCATACTTGTATTTGTCAAGTGAAGATTGACCCGAATTCCAAGGTTTCTTCCTCATGCCCTGTGCAGTTATCAATGTGTAATAACCAATGTGTTATTGGTATTTGTGTTACAGATCGTACTGTACAGAGAAGAGGAGGTGTTGGAGTGTGAATGCGATATGGCTATGGTTCATCACCTGCTGTCTCAGATTCCTCAGGATCTGCCATATGAAACACTGATCAGCCGAGCAGGAGACCTCTTCGTCCAGTTCCCTCCCTCTGAAATGGCCCGAGAGGCTGCCTCCCATGACAGGTACTTAACTCCTTAGGGTTTCCACCTCGCTTTTTTTTTATTTTATTTTTTTTATAAAATGCTACCTGCCTTAATGGTAGGAATCTTGCATTTCTCTGCTACTACATTTGCACTCTGAAAAATGAATATTACTTTATATAACAATCACTTTCTTCTACTTCTCATCTCCAGTTGCTCACTGTTCTTTCATTAACACTTTGATTATTTTTCTTCCCTCTGTCTTGGTCTCTCCTTCCTGTCTCTTTTCCTCCTAAGCATGGCTGCCTCTACCTTTAAGGACTTTGACCTCGCGTCCACTCAACAGCGACCAGACTCTGTTCTCCGTCGCCGACGCAAGCAGAAGCAGGCCGCGCTGGAGAGATCGGCAGCGAACGCAGTAGTGACGGTGGCGCAGCCTTCCGCAGCACGGCGGTTTGTTCGCCTGGCTGTCATGGGTCTCACGGTGGCTTTAGGGGCGGCAGCTCTCGCTGTGGTCAACAGCGCCCTGGAGTGGGCGCCAAAACTGGACTTGTTTCCCTGAGCTGCTCCTCTCTCACCTCCTATGCTCAAGCATACATGTCCATGACTGAATCTAACTGGTGGTTTTGTTTCCGAGAAACTTTAATCCATGAAACCAGAAACCAGTCGATAAGACTGTCTGGAGTGTACTCTCGACGTGCACCAGTATGACTGCTGGTGTTCTCGAATTAAGCGTTCATCCTGTTATAATGAAGAGACTCCTTTTTTATAAGAACCTTTACTGATAGTGTCATTGTTAAAGTTTATTTATATTTGGTAATGGGATAATCTGAATTTTGAGTTATGCTCACAGAGATATATGCTGAAATATTGGTGGACTCACTACACTTGAAACTGCTGCCAATTAATATAGAGCTGAAGTGAATGTACAACAGTGAGTGTGTGTATGTGTGTGTGTGTGTGTGCGTGGTCGCAACCCATTTGTTATCTATTTGATACCTGGACTGAGACCAAATAGAGGATTGTTAGACTCCTTTATAGTTTATCGTTTTTTCATTTTTAGATCGATAAGCAGTTGTATAGATATATGGTCATGACACAGGCACTTTTTACGGTCACCATTTCACTGTTTTCAGTCATTTAGTCACTTTTCAGTTGTTCAAAAAAAGCCTTTTTCACTTGGGGGAAAAAAAAAAAGTATCTTCCTTTCTAGAACATGTCAGCAGTACACTTTAAAACGTATCTGTAAGAAGTTTTAAACTAAATATTATCGGTCTTATCAAGGTAAATGTGCTTGTAGTCTGCTTGAGATGTACATTTGTATCTCAAACCTTCTGAGGATTAGGCCCCAGAATGAAGTATAGGATGAAGCTTTCACAGTCCAGCAAGAAAACAAAGCAACAACCATCATGAGATTGTTGTACTAGTGCTCTTTCCAATTATTTACTCACTTAAGTGTTTGGTTGCACAGCCTTAAGAATGTGTCTGTGTTTTTATGGCCTCTAATAACTAGGGGTATGCTTGCGTCACTTTTTCTGGAGCAGATGATTAGATCTCTTCTTATAGTTTAGCAGCTCACTCACTCAATGCCTGGTTACAGCAAAAATATCAGAGCCTGGGATAAACGGCGATGTGAAAGGTAAACGGTTGGCACAGTGGGGGACCCGGTTTGCACTAACTTGTTTAGTTTTCCAATATCACAAATTTGTTTTTGGCAGGTACTTGTCTCACTGTAAGGGTGCTCCCGTCGGAAGAAAGCCGACCCGAGCCTTCGAAGTAATGCTATCCAAGGTGTTAGTTTCAAATGTGAATTTAGCTTTAACACACGCCATTTTAGTAAATTGTATTGCTTGAGTGTAGCACTTGCATTTCACCGGCAGTCAAGCAGCTCATTCCAGTGTTCGTCATAATCATTCAATCGCATATTTCAAAGTGATGGGGGGGGTTGCTTAGGTTTCAGTGGCGTGGCACTGAATAGCTTATCAGAAAATGACATGGAGGGTCGTCCGTAATCTGTACGACATATTTTGCTTAATAGAAGAAAAAAAAATCTACATTGCACTGCACAACCAGTCGACTAAAAACGTCTCGCTTCTGTTGAAGTCGTTGAAGTGACCTGTAGAGATGTTCTATTCGTCCCATTCCTGCATCGTGGTCGGTTGGTTTATTGCCTTCGTCGTGAACCACCGATTTCAGCTCGTAGGGGATCTACAAGCTGATCAAACAAGAAGGTGACCTGGGACATGTCTGAGGTGCCTGAGGGTGTAGTTATTCAGCAGTATTGTAAGGCACCAGGTATCTGCACTCGGTGGTTTTCATTTATCGTCACTGCACTAAATTATTTATCTGCCTTTTTTTTTTTTTTTCTATGTTTTTGTTATAACGAAAACTGTCATACTAATGTAAAGTTGTGCAAGAGAGCGCTAATAAACTAGAGTGAAGATGTTCAATGTGTTTGTTTGGACACGGTAATTCACACGTACGTGATGACAGACATTCTGTGACTGTAAAGTACACTGGTATCACACTATAGAGCTGAGAGCCAAATACCATTTCTTTTTTTTTTTTTTATCTTTGAATCAAATCATGCAAATAGTTAATCTGACTCAAGCCATTAGACCAGTTTTTCTTTGAGCTTAACGTTAACATTTTGTTGTCTTACAATGACACTAACAAGCTTTTCCTTGTGGTTCCAGTTTATTGGAGTGAGGCCCAACAAATGTCATGGAAACAAGACATAAACAAAACGCATTGTATATGTAATGACACGTTGGTTACTGTAGTTCTTGACGATTGAACACTGAAGAACTACAGTTAAATTCCTGAAAACCAAACGCGTCATATTTCAAAGTGATATTAATTCAAGTCATTAAGTGCATCAGAACAGCTCGTTTTGCATTATCGACACATTCATTCAATGTAAACATCCTTCACCAGTCGCTTCAAAGAAAAATCTATTGCTATTATAGTACTGATAACAAATTCATATTTTTGTCACTTATCAAACAGAAACAGACCTGCATACACTTACAACTTTAATTTTTTGGTCCGTTAGGGAAGATATCACTTTGGTATCCAGCTGTCGTAACACGCATTTGTGTGTAGTCCTGGTTTAGACTAAATGAGTTGTAAAAAAATAATAAAAAAAGAATCAAATGATTTGTGAATGAACGTTATTGTTGGTTGTGGCCGTACTTCACACACGGAAAAACAACAGGAATTCATTATTTATGGAGCAGTTAGCTGTAGGGTGACATTTTTAGATACAACATTTTAGTATTAGCCTTTTCTTTCTTTTCTTTTTTTTGTCTAGAGCGATCGAAGATGTTGTTTTTGGTGTGTTCGTCCGATGAACGTTTTAAATTAAACTCGAGCGAACGCTATTTGATCGCTGGCTCCTCAAACTGAATTGTGCTGAAAGCAGTAGCCAGGAAGTCGAAATCTATATGAAGCGTTCATTCATCACAACAAAGTTTTGGTTTTAGCGGAAGATTGCAGTCGAGCTTGTTCTCTGACAGTTGGTATTCTCCGCTGCGGAGATGTAGAAGATATAGCTGTCAGTTTTCCTAAGTTGTGTATAGCATTTATATTGAATAACTTTTACTGCACCAACGAAGAAAGGTGTGCCAAGAAGGAATAAAGAGCATATAAATGTAGCCAGCGTTAAGCTAGGCTAAGCATCAGAGGAAGTGTGTGTTTCTTCAGGCGTTGCATGCGCTTGCAGACGTGCACGTGTCCATTAGTGTCCTTCCTTCAGTGGCAATTTTGGCAGTTGGGATGGCAAGCCTGATTATTGACTCGGCACCTACAGCCCCCGGATGTGTCGCCGCTGCCCTGTGAGACAAAAGAAAAAAAAATTCACATTCACAGCTCAAAACACTTGCACCAACTTTCCTGAATACTGAACAGACGCTGTGAAAAAAGTGAATGTTTGTACATTTGGTCCCCAGCGAGCTTGTTTGGTGACCCAGCAGATTTCGGTCTTGCACATCAAACAGCAGATCCAGTCACAGCCATCTTTTTTCTGGACGATGATGTCACACCGTGGACATTTCATGGCCTCCCCGTTCTGCAGCAGGCTCTACATTGAAACAGTTAAAAAAAAATAATAATAATAATAAATGTTTAAAAGTTAAGTAGCCACAGGGAGAAATGCACAAATAATACAACTACTTTGACAATCAAACACTGAAATACACCTGCAGTCCAAAAAAATGCAATTCGTGGTGATTTTAAATAGTACACAAAACAGCAACATTAAACAGTTGCATAATACCAGCCAAACTTCCAACTCAAATAATAATAATAAATATGTTGATCTTAGATCATGGGGACAACACTCTGGCCTCTTTCTTTTGAGTAAGTAGGTAGGACCAGAAAACCTGAAATAACACACACACACACACATTGTGTCAGGTTCAGTGCCAGAAGCTATAAAACATTTTTTTGTAAACCTTAATTGGGAAGGATTGGAATATTTGACAAAAGTGCTGACAGTAAGCCTGTAGAGGCCATTAGACAAGATTAAAATCATTTAAAGTTCTATGTGATGGCTTTTTAATAGTTAGATAGTAATGTTTTTTTTTTTTTTTTTTTAAAACCACACAGGATGTACTGAAGCACTTAGCTACATATCAGACCCTATAGAACTTCCTGTACTGCTTTATGGCTTACTGAGTCTGAGTAGGGCACTCGTGCAAAAAAAACAAACTTTGACCTACCTCGAGCATCTGTTTAGTTTGCTGAGCCGCCTGGTCGTTCTCTGCTCGGATGCGCAGGTCATCTTGGTAGTCCTTGCAATTCATGTCATTATGGATGGCCTGCAAACACACACACACACACACACAACTTCCTTTACGTTTGGTGCTTCTACTATTACGACACAGTGAGAATTCTTTTTTTAGTGAATGTCAGAAACCTACCCTGCAGAGAATGCAGTTGGTTTCACTGCAGAGCTCACAGTGGAACTCATTGACTTCATCCTCGTAGATGCACCACCCTCTGCAGTTGGGGGTCTGGCAGTGGAAGCTGTGCTCTGAGCGGCTTTCTGCGATGCTCAGACGCAACTCCAGAAACCGCTGGTGCTCCTCTTCTGTGAGCAGCTGTATCCGGGATCATACATTGGGAGAAGAAGAAGAAATGTTCTTTTTTTGTTTGTTATCAGAAACACATTCGCATTTTTTCTTTTGTCCGCCATTATTTCTCATCAACTATTTCAAACGTTCTTGTCCTGCAGTCTCGCACGCACCGCTTTGATCTCTCGGTCCAGTAGCTTGCTGTCACATTTCTCAGGACAGGACACCTCAGCATCTTGACTGTTCACTATCGTCCCTTTTAGACACTCCCTAAACAAGGACACACGCGCAAGAAAAATACTAATGAATAAATGCTTTCAATTTTTTATTTATTTTTATTTTTTTTTAAAAAGACCAGAATGTGTACATTTTGCAGATAGCGGCATGTATCTGGCCATTGTCGACTTATAGAAAGCAAAAGACAAAAAAATGATTGTATTGCACTTTTACCACATACGACGAAGCTACAAAATCACGAAGCGCGTCAGACCTGCAGAAGGTGTGGAGACACTCTCTGAGCACGATGCCCTCTTTTGGCTGCAGGGGGGTGAAGCAGATGGGACAGTCGGCCTCTGTGGCGTTGGGGAAAAGGCTCAGTTCTTCTGTTGCCAACAAGTTCAGGAAGTTCCTCTCACGTTCCTCCTTCTGAGCCTTCATCACCCGGAAAAAGAGGGAGGGAGGTAATCACAACACAAGAGATTCCACTTCACATTGTCATGACTCGTTTCAAACTACCCTGTGTTACCATGTGTTGCCATATTTAAGCTGGCAAACAAACCCTCCGAGCTTACTATACACTCAGTGGCCACTTCTTCAGAACATAAGTACAATCTAATGCAACCCAATACTAATGTTGTGCCATAAAGTCTACTTGTGTGATGCCTAGAATGTCCACTGTTTTGTTTGACACTTTCATGGCATTATTAATCCAATTACATACAGTATGTTCCAGCATTGAGGCCATTGCAGATGAAGATCTTCATACTGGACTGCATTATATTGAGTGGTGTACCTAATATTCTGCCTCCCTCGTGTATGTAAATATGGAGGACGACCTATGACCTCAGTAATAACCATTTCGAGTTATATAAATACAAAGACAACTCCAGCTAAGATGCCAGCTGCACTGTGTAGCAGGTCTATTATTGAATCTCGGTGCTCGGGGTCACATCAAAGTCAGATACTAATTTGGCGTCAGACTGACTCAATAATGAACAGCACTGTCACCTCTTCGTACTGCAACGTGGCCAACTGCTCCTGCTGAATTCGGAGAACCTCCTGCGGGTCTGGCTTGTAGATGTCGGGCACCTGGTAATCCTCTGGCCGGTCCCCGCCACATATCTCGCAGCCAGGACGCGTTGGTTTGTTCAAGTACGTACACAGAGCACAGGCCCAGCCCAACTGCACACAAACACAGACACACAGATACACAGATATGCTTGTAGAGTTATGCAGACACGAGCCGAGTCACACTGCAGACATGACGTCTAACGCAGAGGTTGTGTTCTGACCTGAGGTTTTGAAGGCACCGCAGGTTTAGGAGGAGGAGGAGGAGGAGGAAGAGGAGGAGGAAGAGGAGGAGGAGGAAAGTAAGTGTCTGCAGGAGGCGCCGTCTTCTCACCACCACCTCCACCCAGCCCTCTTGGAAAAAGTTGCATCGACTCCACGATGCCTAGGAATAGATTGTCATTCCATAAAACTTCAATTTACCCGGTAGGTTGACTTGTTAATTCCACATGTAATCAAGTTATGTACTAGACCTCGATATCATTTCAGTAGTTTGCCTTGTGTGATTGGACGGTTGGGTTGATTAGTTTACTTATTAATTAGGCAAAGTCTGATCAAATAATAGGTATTGCCTAAGTCAGGTATCCTCAAACTTGTTGGGGCCAGGGACCCCTTACAGGGGTAACACTTAAAAGTATATGCTTAATACCGTTTGTACTCTTAGATGCCATTGGAACTATTTCTAAAACGTTTCAAACTAAATACTTCAGACACGTTTTATAATGATAACAGAAACACATTTCAATTTGAATCCTTTTACTGTGATACTACTTGTATACTTTAAAACAGGGTCATTTTATTCAAATTGCATTTGGACTCAACTTGCCAGCATTTATACTAATATATATCTATACTATAATCGCCATCTTTAGATATGCAGATAGATTATTATTATTATGTTATCATTTCTAGCAGAATGCCACGCACCCCACTTTGTGAATCACTTGCTTAAGTAGTTTGTTATTCGTACCAAAAACTCCAAAAAAGGTATTAAATTGGCACTTATTTAAAAAAAAATAATAATCATAGGATAGTAGGAGGAGATAGTAAATTCAATTCAATTATTCAATTAGTGCATTTATCACTTTGCACTCCGGTTGTTAAGAGTCAGTATTCCATAGTACGTATTTTTGACGGACTGATAGTTAAAAAAAAATAAATCTAATAATAGATCTGTGAATGTGTGTGTGTGTGTGTGTTTTACTAACCCTCTATGCGTTGTTGCTCCTGCTCCAGCTTGTGTTGCTGCCGTGTTAGATGAGCAGCCTGGGATGAGAGGATGAAGAGGAAAGCCTGGTCCCCGTCGCGGCGGACACCGTGGCTGTACAACGTCTCGCGGTCTTGAGCCAACCGCTTCCCGATCACCCACCGCTGCAGCGAGGGGACGAACCCAAAGTCATGGTTTATCTGTGAACACAAAAAAGGTACGGACGGATCATACAATGTGTACATTTTGGTGTCAGCATGCGTCACAGAGAGCATGCATGCATTGTCTCTGCCTTCCTGTGCCACACTAACAAATGAGTATGACGGAATTGCAACATGAATTATATTTCATGATGGAAAAAAAAAAACAATGAATAGCTCATGGCTCTTTGTATCACTGATTTTACAGGTTTGTCGGATATAAATGCGTGTTAAAGTAACGAAACAATCGTCTGCTGTCACCTACCTTGTCTTTAAGTTGTGCAATTGTCATGTCAGAAGAAACCTGCACGGTCACTGGGATGTAGTCATCCGACTGAGCGTCCTCCACTCCAACCCGCAACCTATTCCAACAACGGAGCCAGCATTGTCTTTCTATTCTTATAGTAATTATGCATCCAACCTCAACTCATTTTCACATGTCTAACTACAGTAGTAACCCAGAGACACACGCACTTGTTTGTTTCTTGTTGCCACACCTGACTTTACTCTCTTATGCTCATCAATTCCATAATCCCAATTCGAAACAGATGTCCCTCTAAAAATAAACACTGGCCCTTGAAAGGAAAGGACAATTATTCCCTACGAGCAACAAGGTTCATGCTTTTCGAGCGGGGGGTTTTTTTTTTTTCGGAAAACATTTGACCTAAATAAGGGAAGTCCCACACAGAGCCACGCATGCACACAGTTGTTTTCCCACCTTATGGAGTCCTGAGGATAGGCCTGACTGTTGACGCTGACACACACTGGAACAGAAAGTTGGGACAGTCTCTGGCACAGTTTGACTGCTTCCTGTCCGTCCCCACCGCTGAGGGCTTCACTCAGAGAGAGGGCCAGTTCCTCCGCTGCACAGGGAGCAAAGGAAAGAGTTCGGAAACCTCGTGCAGTTTATCAGCAACACACTTCCTTTCTCCTGGGGGATGGCTGCTATCATTGGATGGCACTGTTATGTGTATTGTGTGGTCAAATCAAGATTATTTATTTATAGAGCCCAATATCACAAAGTACACACTCGTCTCAGTGGGCTTTACATACTGTACAGGTGCATTGTCTATAGTGTTCTCTCTATCCCTCGGTCACATATAGGCCTACGTACTGTACATATTGAGTAATACTTACAATCGGACTGTCCTTTTAAAAATCAGTGGGACTGGGTAAGTGAATGACTAATCGAAACAATGACCCACTTTCACTCTCCTCTTGTATGGAAAAAAACCCCTCTGATAGAATCCCACGCTAAACAGTGACAAGTGTGAAACCTATTGTTCTCAATAGGACAGAAGTGAATGAAATGTTTAATGTAAAAGTAGGACATGCGACGTGACAACACGTTAGATCCCTCTGAAGACAAATCGAAACCAGGTTCAGCAGCTCACCCTCTTTCAGGTCGACTCCCGGTGACACTTCGGAGGCCATGGATACACCTGAAACGACAGGTGACACAACATGTATCGCGCGACCCAACACGGCAGTAATGACAGAACAAGAGCTGACGTCGCACCTCGTCGGGACGTGCTGTTGCGGTCCAACACGCACTTCTTCTGGTCGGCTGGGAAAGGTCGGTTTATAGGTCCTATGGGGAGTTGAAAATCACAAGCAAGCGAAGGCTAACAACTCCTTGTTTTCCTCTTGTGCACGACTCTCACTTCTCCAGCAGATAGAACGGAAAGTGAAACTTACTCAAGTTCAGGAAGAGAACACTTTTGAAAAGGGTCGCTTTTGGATCCGCGGTGCTCCGCCCCTCGACTCGGCTGATTTTTAAATACTTAAAAAAAAAAAAAAGAAGAAGAAGAAGAAAGAAAACCAATTAAATATTTCCTTTAAGTATCTGAATGTTCACTCTATCGTTTTATCCCACCCCCTACTTAAAATGACTGCGGACCATTGGGCTACCCTACACCAATCAGGCCCACGTTCAAAGACACATATATACAATTTAATAATTGTTAAAAAAAAATAATAATTAAAAAAAACAGACTAACCTGCATGCAATGCTATGTAATGGAATATAATCATAATGTTGTTGTTTTTTTGTTGTATTTTGTGTTGTTTTTTTAAAGGGTCAAAACACTGACTCCCACTGTCCAGCAGGTGGCAGTGTCTGATAGAAGTTGACCCAGTGGAATTTTACAGCTCAGAGTTGTTTTTTGACTTGAACGCATCAACGATTAGACAACATTACACTTTACATTAAATACGAGGCTGATATGTGAACTTCAATATATACGATGCACGGCACAAGAGAACAGATTACATCTTTATTACTGGCAACAACAAAAAAAAAAATCGCTCTCGATCAACGAGCTCTCCTTAGTATTCAGATAGTGGGTTACTATGTGTTTTTCCTGCATTGACGTAAGTAACTGCTACACAAAACGTTACCAGAGGCTAAGGACTGAGCGTTTGGTCCTGATGAAGTTAACCCTTTGATCCAGATGCACGCGCCGACGAACGAGCCAATCACAGCGGCTCCGGCAGGGAGGGCTGGCGGCGCCACAAAGTTGCAGAGCATCTCCGAGTCCCCGCCTGCGTTGCCTTCACTTGCTCTCTGTCACACCTGCAGCCCGCCTCTCCTCCACACTGCTACCGTTAGCTTTTCCTTCCACCTTCACCCACGTCAACAGTTTGAGCGGTCCGCCCGATCGAGGTGTGTCTCGGCGCGTTTGAAAGATGCTGGCTTGTACGGAGATGATCACCATGTGTCTGCAGTCCGCCAAACAGAAGCATCTTCGGGCTCAGCAGCAGCTGCAGCCGCTGCACAGCGCCGGACAAGGGCTTACTATCTTTCATGATGTGAGTGCATCGTCTCTCTTACGCTATACATCTCCGTGAAAAGTAGTGTTTGTCCATCTCATTATCGCAGCTATCAGCTAAACCCTGTTATCGTTCACCTCAACATTAGTTTGCGATGGTAAATGAAGTGTTACAGTCAAACAGTCATTCCAACTGCATAACATCAAAAAGAGTCTGAAAAAAGATGACACAGCATGTGTACTGTGTGTGTGTGTGTGTGTGCGTGTGTGTGTGTGTGCCAGAGGAAAGTAGGAAGAGCTGCAGCTGCTGCCTCTGCATGATAAATTAAGCTCTCACAGTTGGACAGGTTTAGGGACTGCTGTGTCGCACACACACACATACTGTACAAACACCTCAGGTCTTTTAAAAGCGTTATGCAACAACAGACACCACACACACACACAGGAACGCACGCACGCACGCACGCCTACCCCAATTGAGTTTAAACACTTAAAGCGCAGCACTGCAGCAGAAACTATCCATCAACACACTAATTATCCATCCATCACCTGCTGTCATGTTCTGGGTTAGTAGGCCAATGGTGTGTGCAAACCTGAGCTCTCACTAAGTGACATCTTTCTGTCTACTCTGTCACTAATGCAGTACATTGAGGACACATGACTCACATTTGGCAGAATTGTCACTGTATCCGTGCGAACTGTCCCTGAACTGGGTACTAGTCTTCAACCTTGACTTTTTTTTTTTTTGTTCTGTTGATGAACACAAACGCACTCACAGTCACACTCTGCTTGATGGTTCCCGGCTCAAAAAAAAAACGAAAATCTGTCGGAACTGCCTAAAGCGACTTGTGTCGGAGATACTGGTGCCTGGAAATACTAAATACTCTCAAGGCAAGACAAGGACATGCTGTTTTTGGTTTCGATTGGCATGTTTGTTCATCGTCTCTTTTCACCTCAAATGTTTTGTCTTTCTACTCTTGTTTGGTGAAGGAGAAACAATGTACATTTGGACATTTCTCTCCTTCCTCAATTATTCCTGCTGGCAGATTTTGACTTGAGAATATGGTATTTTAATGGTATTTCCACCAGTCCCTATAGTGTGAATTGGCTCAATAAAGTCACCTGGTCATCTAATGAGCCTTAAAACAAGCATTGATAGGTTGTGTCTCTGGAGTATTAGCTGTAAGGCTGATCAATGGTGATAGATTTCCAGAGATAATGCAGTTGGATGAACTTTATTAGTGCATTGATTTTCAATAGTCTACTGGAGATAAAATAAGAAATAAAAAAAACGACAACAAACACACAATTACTAATTAGATGGGGGTAACAATTAATGTGAAGATATTTTAAATATTTGCAACAGTCAGAGCGATTTATTTGAAGAAAACACGATGCCCAGTTGTACATGCAACTGACACAGATATCAACACGTCAATGGTGTTCCGATATTGAGTCTTTTTCACATGATAATGAGCCGTTCAGTAATGTTAGAGATGCATGCGTGCACAGTATGCCGCTGACATTCTCAGCGTCGGGGACAAAGCAATGCTTCAAAACAATAATTCTGTCCAAAGGGACAATGATCGATGCTGATGGTGGTCGTTGGAGGTGGTTTTATCAGCCACATTGTCGCTGCTTTTCTAACGTCTTCTGCATTCTGCATTTCTGAGGCTCGCTTATATATCTCTCTCTCGTGTCGCCGTCCTCCCTCTCCTGATGTTCATCTCTGCTCTTGGTTTTCTGCTTTTGAGCTGGAGAAGCACAAACGAAACGATGGCATGTGAGGAAACAGAAAGAAATACACATCTCAGGGAATCACTAAGTATCCCCGAGGCCAGAGGAAAATACGGCACATATACTCAATAAAATATGATCACGAAATCCGGTTTTCTTCTGTTTGTCAAACACGTCTAAAGCCCTGCGCAACACTTTGTCGGCAGAGCCTGAGAGAAGCCACTGTGTTAACAACTGCCACCGTGACATCAGAGCAGCAGCGCGTTGGGAAGCACGTCTGACCTTTTTCTGGGCTTATATTACAGTCTACTGACACCAAAAACACAACCAAACGGCAAACAAGTTCAACTGTACTGTAACTGTTCTCCATTGACTCAAGCAGGAGTGCGGCTTAGATGTGTTAAGAGTGCCGAGGGGGTGGGGGGGGAAACGCTTACTCAGACAGGAAAAAAAAGACATTTACTACACTACAAAGAAGCTTAGAGCCAGAATGTCTCACACCTGCAGGTAGAATTGTAGACTCACGTCGTGAACAAGGACGGTTGGTGGGTCAGAACGTCCTGCCATCAGAAGCAGCATTTCACTTTATGAAATAACGCAGACAGTAATTTGCAGCTTTAAAGCCACCTTCGTGTCTAGACGGAGGAATCTCAAACAGAGTAATGAGTTTGTGGTGAAGTGGTTTGAAATGACGCGGCTCTCGTTATTAGTCAGCACTGAAGCTGCGGAGGGACAGACGTTGGCAGGCAGAGGGCAGAAGTGCAGACCATGAGCACGTTGACCTACGGGAAGTGAAGTTGAGGGGCAGGTTCTGCTGCTATTAATAACCCCGTAGGTCAAAGCTGACAAGCCTGTCAGTGACGGCTACCTAACAATGGAAACAGCAAACTGAGAGAGTGGAGTAGAATCGATAGGACAGAATAACATTATTTATTTTTCACTTTAATTGCAATCGCAAAGTCTAGGATAGAGTTCTTCATGTAGGAGTTGTATGTCGTGCCTCTGGTTGATAACTGTGCCGCTTATGGAAATTGATAGGGAAACGAATTATGTTGCTGACATGTGCTGTATTCGAGTGGCAGAATGTTGCATTTGTCACGGTCTTGAAAAGCTGTTTCGTTTGTTGAATTAATAAAAATCACGACGTTCAAATTGTAATGAATAGGTTGAAACAAAATGGAGTGTTTTAAAATCCTAGTTTTCAGATTCTGTTTCCTTCATGCTAACTTTGTTTATTTTTTTTGTAATTGAATCATTAACTTCTTATGTACAGCGGACAGCTTTGGCCATTGATAACACTTTAGTCACCAGCTTTATTGTTGCTATGGGTCACAGTGACTCCAGTTTACAGAGGGATTTATAATGGAGCAGGTTTAGTCCAATCATCTAGCTCACCTATTGGACATAAAAACAAAGCGGATCGTTAAAACTGTCACCCAAACTGCCAATTGGAAACATCTATTGGATTTGAAGAGCTACTTTGAATGACTTCAACTTTGATCCACCGTACGCGTGTGCATGCAATTCAATGGACGATTATTAAAAGAATTTGAGGCGCGCTAACCTTAATTTTCAGTCTAGATAATGGGTTTAGTGATTATGGTTACACTTTGGAACTATTTAAAAACCTGTCTGATCATGTGTGCTGTTGCCCAGTGCAGTCTGTGGTCCTTAGATCTCAGAAAAAAAAAAGCTGGCGAGTGAAAATAACATATTGTAACATATTGGATTGATCAACTCTCTTTTTCTTCATGAAATATCTGCATCTATAGGTCTTTTAAAATCATGTTGTGTGATGCTGTTCCGACTGGAATTGGAAACTAGAATGTTCCTTTATTGACCAGGAGGCATCCCGTTTTCAAGGCTGACTAACCTCCCCCCCCCCCCCCCCCCCCCCCCCCCCGCCCACCCCCTCATATGGTCACTCATAAGCCATATTGTATGGCCTTGTGTCTTATTCGTGTCAGCCAACAAATTGCTTTCCCAGTGTTAGTCTCCACACGTTTATTAGCATTTGCCTTGAAGCAAGGCTGTTGTAGTTACTGCTGTTGAATGTTTGAACCTCTATTAAAAATAGGCTCTTTTTTCTTTTTTTTGTTGTCATCCGACACAACGTAAGTCTCCATGACCAATACTGCAATAATCCCTGCCACCTGCAGACAAGTCATACAATTAGAGGAATAATCACACTGTCAATGTCTCATCCGCAAGAAATGCACAAAAGTCAACCAGTCCTTCATCCTTGTCATTGTCCCCGTTCTTCAGGGGTGCAGGTTTTGCACGTTGTACACCATGCATAACTGCATGCAGCCAACCTGACTTTAAAGTGTTTTTACCAGTAAATGTGCCCGATAAAAAGAGCTTCGTGAGGCTCATAACAGATGTTTTGCTTTCATTGCAACTTAATCTCGGCGGGTAGCATTATGTTTGTCAAGTGTCCGTTTGTCCCTTGTTCATTCAGAAACATCCTCACCTAGTTGCCATCATAACAAATACAACTGACTTCAGTGTTGCAGCCTCCCCTGCGAATCATAAACCATCTCATAATGCGCCCGAAATCCCCAGTGGTGATAGACATGGACATTGTGTCAACAAATTAAATGGCAAAGGACCAAACAACACAGTGATACGAGCACAATTTGAACTGATAGTTCATGGATCATGTTAAATCAAATAAAAGCAGTTGGCAGCAGATGTAGCTCATGGAGGCCTTTTTCACAGTTAGCAGACATTGAGACTTGGCATAGCGGGAAAAGCACAGGTGTAGCTAATAACACCATCGAGGGCTCTGTTTAATATTAACAGTGTACCAGTAAGGGAGCTGGCGTGCATGATAGTACGGCACATTTAGCCATTGTTAATGCTCCTAATTGAGCCTGTGCTTTTCCTTTCTGTGACGTGTTCAAATGTCTGCAGTAAAAATGGCCTCCAGAAACACGTATTGGGTGAAGCCTGGATTTGTTGGATGTTGTTTTTCGACTTGGAAGTTGCAGCCGCTGGCCAGTAAATACAGTTGGCTGTACCAGGAGTCAAAAGCGGCAACAGGGTTAGTGGCTGATGCGTGGAGTCAATCTTTTAAAATAGACAACTCTGCTCACTGAATTTTACTGTACAGGGATATCAGCTGGCCTCACTGGTCTGAATCTACACTATGGGCATGTTTGATGACTCAGCTTGTGGTCATTGCTCCTCTGTGGATTGTTTATTTGGATTCCCATCCACATCCACAACAATTACTCTGCTATATTAAAATATACAGTGTAATTAACAAGTGTTTACACTATATACAGGACATAAAACACAAAATACAATAAAAAAACAATATCCCCATTGCACCCAACCAAATGGAATGAAGTCAAACCACAAACATATGGCATCCAAACAAATGGAAGAATTGACCATGAAACATAAAATATTTATACATCCCAATGTGTCATTTTGCTTTTCCCCTGAGCAGTTTTAACGACTGAGGCACCTGCAAGTTAAAGACTATTTAGCCTCTTTGCTGCTCGATGGCCCTCTGCTTCATCTGAATTTACTATTTACTTCAGAAGTGATAATTGTTAAATCTATTGTACAACTAACACGTACGACTTGGCATTCAACCTAACATGACTCACACATACAGAGTGTAGCCTTTGTGAATGCAGCAGAACAAATTAACTTTCTACAGCAGACGTCAAACAACTATATTGTGTTTTTGACAAATTGCCATCACTCTTAATAACCTGTACTTGCCTAGTGCATAACCCGCTAAGTGATGCTTTTCTAGAGGTAATAACCATCTACTCCCCCCTCTTTTCTTTTTCAGATTTTCCGCCGAGCAGACAAAAATGGTGAGTAAAGGGTGAATAAGATGTGAATGTGTTCCCCACATTTTTCCACTTGTTACTATGGCTCAGATTATCTGGGCGGATAAATGAAGTGTTTGCATGAATGACTTCTCAAGTGAAGCTGCTTTCCTCTTCATGCGCCACCAAGTTTCTCCGCCCAATTAAAATGATGCTAAAATGCTGGATTATAGCCACGGCTGGAAGAACGTGTCACACAAAATAAAGCACCTATCTGTCAATGTCGGCACGGATGACTGGATGTTGTCAGCAAATGAATGTGAGTCGTGTTAATGAGGGCTGAGCCAAGATCTTTTTTTTTTTTTTTTTTTTTTTTTTTTTTTTTTTTTTTAGCAGTGACTCGCTGATAAAATGGAATTATTAGCGAGTACAATTTTACAGATTTAAACAAGGTAACTCCTCATACTCTACATAATCTATACACACACATGCACCCATGATGTTTTTCAGTGATCTCACACATTTTCCTTCAGTGTGACCGCTGCTTGGAGAATGTTTAAAGCGGGTAAGTGTGAGAAAATGGCATCTATGGACTGTGCAATTGTTGGTTGTCAATCCAAAACAGTGATCCTACATGCACTAAAAGTCACGTCCACTTATGGCCAATTAAGGCTTTTGGTGACCAAAGACAGTCTCAGTCACAATTTTGACAGTTTAGGACCAAATGCTAACCGTGTGACAACTGCTGTGATCATGTCTACAAACCAGCCAATCAGGATACGGCATTAAATGACACAAAATACACTGGCCAACGGCAACATTATAAGCACCCACATATGGTTAAAAAATGGAAATACCATAGATATATACCATCTGTGTGTATATATATATATATATATATACGGCAGTGTGATATCTACCGTATTTCCATTTTTTAATAATACAATACAATATCGAGGCATAGGCATTCATTGAAAAATCTAATATCTCTCAAAATTGATATCATCCAAGATTTCATTAGTCCTATTCCACACAGTGTGACATGCAAAATGACTTTATTGCACAGTGAAGGGCCTAAAGGGTACTTCAGGTGGAAAGTTATGGCGATCAAACCATAGAAGCATCACAGGGGATGGAAGAGCGTTGTCTCAATAGCCCGTGGATACTGTTACACCGCTATCAAATTAATTCTGGGAGATTATATTTACATATATTTTGATGAAACAGCTTTTTTTTTGTCTTCCACAAGCTGTCTCATCTAATTTTACTTAAGTGATTGTCTTGCATTTGCAGATTTAAACAAGTCCCAGGAAATGTGACTGAACTGGTTCATTGCAGCTGCAGGTTGTGCAGTATGTGCTGTTGGGTTCATAGTAAATCTCCAAAAAAGTTTTTTTCTTGAGACGAAGAACCCCGTCTCTGTTTGTGGTTGTATACTGTTGAAAAGAACAATCCGTTGTCCTTGATTCTGTGGGACTGAGATCAATAGCTGAAGTTTGTCAAGGTTTTAGACTTTTGTTCTGTGATGAAGCTATGCTGCTGTGATGGCACAAAATGAGCCCATGTTGAACTCATGTTAGACTGTGTTGCTGACTTTTTAAAACATCGGGATAAAATAAAAAATATGAATTTAAAATAGCACATTTAACCATCACTTTTTTAAAAGTGGGAAAAGAAATGTTATGACAATTCTGCTCGTGAAAAAATACCTGCTCCGTCGTCTTGTCATATTGCCTCAACGTTGCACCTTTATAAATAAAATTCAAACAAACGTGAAGGCTCCAGGTACAGAATCTACGAGAGACGTCACATATTTAAGAAGGAATATTGCTTTACTCCTTCACATGATATTTTAAATATCCTTTCTGTAACAAATCTGTCCTCTATGCCTCTGCTGGTGCTGTGGATGAGAACTTCCTGCCCAAAACTATATTCATTCCTGTCTAACAACAGATGAAATAAGACGCCAAAGCAAATCAACAAAGAGTAGACATCAATGGGACATTGTTGCGTTCACAGAAGCTGTAATCAGCATGCCTCCAAACAGCAATTACTTCTCAACAGCTCTTAACCTTTGCTATGACGAGTCTTGTACTTGATGAATTGTTTTGTGGCTTCTGGCCAAAAACATATTCACAGTTGGATTTATATTATAATGAGCTCAGCTGAGATGAGTGTCATGACTGAACCAGCTTCGGAGAAAGGGATGGAGGGAGGGAGCAGTGTTAATATAAAACGAAAACACAAAGGAAATGCGCTGCACCACATTCACTGCTCTTTATCTTTCGGTAATAAACACTACTGGGATTAGACTGAGTATCTAATATCAACAAAAGACAGATGAGGATGAAGTAGAATGTGTTCAATAATAAACCAGTATTTCATTAGACGTCTGTAGTTGAACGTGATATCTAATGTACTGAGCATACGGCACTATGTTAGACATGTCTCATCTTTTATTCACTGTAACTTGTGAAACAAAGTTAAATAACTTCACAAAGATCCTTTTTCTCACACACTATAGACATTACATGTCTTTCAACTGTTCTGTGATCCTTCTCATAGCAGCTAAATGTCATGTAAATGGTTCTAAATGTTCTCCGCATAAGGGATAATATGACAAAGAAATCCCAACTCAAGGCCCATGTGTATATTTGTCTGGAGGTTTCAACTGTATTACAAAGTCTTCATCAGCACATCAGTTCATGGATCTTTTGACATGTTAGCTCAACTCTAAGCTCAGTTGCTTCTTCCACATTTCCCCCTTTAATTGTTGGGTTTCTTTTAGGGAGTTTTTCCTTGTGCGATGTGAGGGTCTAAGGACAGAGGGTGTCGTACCTTGTACAGGCTGTAAAGCCCACTGAGACAAATGTATAATTTGTGATATTGGGCTATATAAATAAACTTGATTTGATTTGTTGTGTTAACAGGTTGTCTCGCTGCACTCATGTGGCATTATTAGTCCTGGCATAAAAGTAAGAATAATGACTGAGGATAGAGGACGTTGTACGGTAGTTGTATGCTGTGCACGTTGTAAAGGCCTTTAAATCAAATTTGTGATTTTTCTTTTTTCAAATGTTGCCTCTGTTCCCACCCCCAGCCACATTCCCAATCCCTCAAAACCATTCATTGTCATTCCCTTCCTGTTCACCAGATGCTCCCTGACTTTTTCTCTCCAGTTCCAGTGACCTCACACATCCTGCCACTTCCTCCTGCCCTGCATTAACCCTTTCCCTCCGTCACCTAACCTTGCCCGCCCGCCTCCTCACCGGTTCCCACTTTCTCTCATCAGCCCAGCAGTTACCTGATCTTTCCCTGCCAAATCACCTGTTTCCCATTTCCCTTAATCAGCCCAGTTCATTTCCACTACTACTCTGCGACTTGCTTATAGTTGCCAAGTGCCTTTGCTTGCTAGCCCCTGTCATCTAAAAGCTGAAATAGCGATGGCGAGATGAAGGTTTCCAGCAAATTGGTTCGCAAAAGGGTTAATTTCTCAGGGTTTCCTGTGCACACAACACCACCTGTTGGTCAAAAGCAGGAAACTATCAAATCAAACATGTGATCTTTAATATAGGCTACTGTTTTTTGCGCCAGTAAAGACTTGAGGATAATGACCGTCAACAATGGAAAAAAACTAAATAAACATCCATGTAATGCATTTATATATGAATATAGTGTCTTTAAATTATGATTGTATAACATCACTCTATAATGAACTTTAATTGTCTTGTGAGTAATAAATCAAATGTGTGTAAATCAATCATCATCACAAAAATGACAGGTGTTTTTTTTTCTTTTTTTATTTGTCAAACTTTATTCATAACACATAGAAAACGAGTACGCTACAGTGACTAACTCAATGCTGTACATTTGTAAGGATTCCTGACTGAAACACAATCACACCTCCTGAGAAGGATATTTTCAACTTATCCAGTGTACAATTAAACAGCGACGGTGGATGTTATTGACGGCAGCTTTAAATGTTGCTGCTGCAAGGAATTGTGGGACGGCATTATCTCCTTTCCTTTTGACCCTACGCTAAAGGAGATAACAAAGGAAGCTTTGAAGCTCCTTTCTTTATCATTTAGAGAATTCAAACGGCTCTTATCGTGGCTGCCGCTTAATACTTCTGGGTCATTTCACAGTTAGGAAGCTTTCTCAGCAAAAAGGACTTCGACCGCAGCCTAAGTGTCATGGGGTTTGCCAAGAGACAGACAAGAGTTCACGTATAACTGCCAGTGCTAGCTTTAGCACTCGTGTTAGCATAGGGATGGTGGTAGTCTAGTGGTCAGGCTTTCATTTCATTTCATTTTCATTTCTGCATGATGTGCTTTGCATGTGTACAGTAATCACACCCAGTTTCCTTTTATTGAAATATTCTTGAGTTACCAAGTGTTCATCCATCTTCTGCTTCATCCATCTTTTCCATCCATCCCCTTCATGCGGACAGAGTTGCCTGGTCCGAGTCCAAAGGGTCCGAGTGGGGAACCCAGAATGTATCATGTGTAAGGCAGTACAGAGGCGTGTTTCTATTAATACTGCAGATATGCACTTCTAGTGGTCCTATAAGTATGCAGTCATGATATTTCTGTGTCAGGATAGAGTGACGATGTGTTGATGTTGTTTGAAATTGTTATGTTTAGCAGCTTAAAGTTTAAAAAAAAAAAAGCAGGTCAACCAACACAAAACTAAGCTTCAAATTTAGCTGGGGGATGTCTGTCTTCCTTATCCAGATATTTCCCATAATAATAGAACACACTTTCTAGTGTGAGATCATGTCCTCTTTTTCTGCTCAGGTTTTAATGAACCTCACTTCTCGCCCGACTTCTGCTTCAGACCATTAGTGAGTTGTAGAATTGGGAGGCTGTAGGACATGCGATCTAAAAGCAGCACACAGGCTTAAATCAGGATGTGGAAGCTGAAGGGCAGCTTATATCACAGCTTTCCACACAGATGGCCCGGTGGCACACAGCAGAGCAGTGATACTAAGAATACCAGAATCTGAAATGATTTGGGTATAGTCGTGCTCAGGAGTTCGCCATGAAGAAACTCTCTTAGCAATGCTAGTTGATTTTGACGCTGTGTTGCATTCATGGAAATATATAAACCACTTAGGACAGGCTGTAATGGGACTAACCTTTGGAGAGAAAAGAGTGCGGCCTACTTTGTGCCCTACTTTACAGGACTTCCTCACTTGCTCATTTGGTTCTTGTTTACTCTGGCCTTTGTTTCAAATAGTAGGAGAAAAAGGCCACACACTGTCTGTCTGTCTGTGTCCTGCTGTGTTGCAGAATCAGCACATTTCACCAGCCTTACACTTTCTATGGAAAAAAAATGTTCTCACCTTAAAATCCCTAACTTTTTTTTTTTTTGGCTGAGTATTAAAAAGCAATTTATTCATATTGCTTTTGACTCAACCTACAATATGATTTATAGCTACTTTTATTTTGCAGTTGGTCGGTAAACAAAAATGTCCCCCGCCCCTTGGCGATCACAGTTTGTGCCCTAGGAGGCTGAAATTAGCCATGGAGGTCACGTGTGTGGGTGTGAAGGCGTGTGTTTGTGTGTTGTTTGTGTTTGCGTAGACTCTTGGAGGAGGCATCATTGCAGGAGAGACTGTGAGAGGATCTTGATCTCAGAAATCACTGACATGCGCATGAAAAAATGCTTATTGTTTGCCTTTGAGCTTTTCTGTAACACGCCTCGCAGCTTTTTGGACCGAAATAATGTATTTTGAAAAACAGCATTAGGTGATCTGAAAAAAATGACATTAAATGAAATGTAAACAACACATACAGAGGTATCTTTTTGTTTTTGTTCAAAGAGCTCCCGTTTCTTGTAAAACCAGGTCAACAACATTTGCCGATGCGGGGATATGATTCATTTGCTATGATTAAGTTAACCTTAAGGAAACTCATTGTTTTGTTCTCTAAAAAAATGTTCCAGGAATAGCATCACATTAACTGGGAACACGACAGGAACAATGCTTCATAAGTTGTGTTAATAATATCCATAATGTGTTTGTTATGAGTGTTTTTCGAAACTGTGATCTACTTAGAGAACCCATGTGTGTCCCTTATAAGTCGTGGGGCCGTGCACGCATGAATGATTTATTAATTTAGAGGCATCAGCTGGCGTTTGGGTTGGGAATCTGTTTAGTAACTGAACGCTACGGCTGCTCTGAGAGGACTGTAAGAGGGTAAATAAATGTAGTGATACACGTACAATTTCAAACACAACGGTATATCACATTATTTGAGCATTAACTGTGAGGGGGGGGAGAGAGAGTTTATGAATTGTAGTTATGACCCATAGCAGGGTGGCAAAATGTTCAGTTATATCAACCCTAGAATTCTCCCTCGACCTTTTCTGCTCATCAAGTGACCCCCTGTGGGGTCCCGACCCACGAACTTGCTCTAAAGCAACTAATCCGTGCAGGGACAGTAGAACCAATACAAGCCCAGTGGTGAATAATACAGCTATGTAAAGCATCATACATGATAAACATCACTTTGCAATGCAGTTGACTGAACAGGGATGTCCCATTTGGCAAATAAGTGCTGCATCAATTCTTCCATCGTCCCAACATCCTTGCGTCCCAACAAGTCATCAAAGCAGATTTGTGTGATTGAAGTGAGGATGCATAAATTGGACTTGAGAGGAGACCAACAGGTATGAGTCTTAGGATGGTAAACACGTAATCCCCTCATCTGACCGTGGATCTTCGCTTCCCTGTTGCTTTAAATGCCATCTTTCGACGCCATCTGTCCCCGTCGGCCCTGGAGGATCTGGGTGAAATGAAATGCAGGATTGCTGTTTGACATTGGATGTGCAGCATTGTGAGACACATTTACACATGTAGGCCTACTGCTTTTTGACATTTTTTAATTTAGAAATGATAATGTTCACGAGACCTGTTCGATGTAATATAACACTCTGTGCCCCAGTTTGGATTGTCTTGCATAAATGGCACAGATCAGATGAACAATGTGTGGGGCCACATTTAGGTGTGCAAAACACATCTTAATGAATCAATTATCTACTAATGTGGCTTTAATCTAAACACAAAGATCTGCATTTGCAGGACTTTCACGCAGGGCAGAAAATGACGGGTCACAAGCAACCCTCCCCCGTTAGAACCGCGCTACTGAGTAACTTGAATGTAGACAGTAATCAGTTATGGCTCATATTTAAAAGTAAATGTAAGTTGAAAATCTGAAATTCAAAGGTGGGAGTTATTAGAGTTATTATTGGCTCATTAGCGAGCAAGCAAACCAAAACATGTTTTCATTATCATAAAGCTCTGTAGCAACAGAAGTAAAACAAGGCGCAGGCTTGTGCAGTTGTTGCGACCATCGTCTATCATGAGGAAGATATTCAACCCAGAACTGTCAAAGTGAATAGAGGAGAGACTGCCAGTAGTCATCAGTAGTCCATCAAACTGATTATCAAGAGTGTCACTTCTGAGCATAACTGCTGCCTGCAGGGACGCCGGAAGTCAGTGCTGAGAGAAAGTCAGTCTACAAAATGATGTCTGCACGACGTTCATGTTTTACATACGACACATATTAATTACGTCAAATACTTATTTGAACCCAAACCATGATTTTTTTTCCCCCTTAACCTAACAGAGCATTTGTGTTGCCTAAACCTAACCAAGTCGCTTTGTTTCACAGCGTCAAACAGAACGGTCAATTGTTTGATTTTGCAGATTTGCACAACAGAAACCAAGAAATTACCCTTGATGGCTCTAAAATACAAAGTCATTCACTGCTCCATAAGGAATGAATAGTACATGACTGTGTTGAGCCAAAAAGGTTTTTTTAAAACTCTGCACACTTGCTAGCATTGCTAGATTTTTGATAAAAATGTTGGCGCAAGATGCTGATGAGCTGCTATACTGCAATTTCTTTTGAAATTCTTTCAATTGATTTCTATGGTGGTGCAATCATTTTCATGTTTTACTTTCGTAACTCTTGAGAGGCACAGAGCCAAATTGGAAACCGTTTTGTTCTTTAAATCACAAAAGATGTTTAAAGTCATGTCGCCAGTTTGATCATGCTCTTTAAGTGGAGGAGGGGAAAAAAAAAAAAAAAAAAACCTGTGGAGAATTGGAGGAAGATAAAAAGCGTTATCTGAAAAAGAAGTAAAAAAAAAAAAAAAAAAGTAAGTAAGTGGCGAGGGGCCGCGCATCGTCTCCGCCAGCACTTTACACATTCTGGTCAGAGGTAATGAGGAGCCGTGTCAAAAAGGCTGAACAGATGGTCTCCAAGCTTGCCCTTGAGTTTTCAACTCTGCTGAGTCAGCCAACTGGAACTCCCTGGCATATTAAACTTTTTCTCATTTTACCTCGTCTTTGTGTAGACAGGGACATTATTTGGGGAGATTACTCAATGGGGTTACTAAACCAACAATCATCATGCACTCAGAAGACAAAAAAAAAGAAAAAAGAAACGAGTTGTGATAGTTCTTTTATGGGTGCACGAGCATCGCTGGAGGGCTTTTGTTTGTCTGAACCTCTGTGACAAAACCAGGCTGTTGCCTGATTCAACAAATACTTCACAGTCTCGCTAATTTTGTCTGCCTGCCATCTTGGCTCCATGTCATCACTCTGGCCAATCCGGAGTTTCTTTCGTTCAAATTGACTGACTGCGTGTCTGTCGTGGCTCAGGAACGTTCCACAAAGACACCAATCAAGCTGTTGGTGTGGACTCTTTTATGAGGATTAAAACATCGAGAAGTTTCTCTCTGGCAGGCTAACTGTTGACCGATCTGTGTAATCTGTGCCAGTAGACAGATTGAGAGCAGGCTCATTAAGGAGCACTTCTTCATAGACGACAGAGATATTTATTTTCTGTTATTGACTTTTTCTGAGCATTGTCTGTCGCAACAAGCTGTGTTCACAGTTAACTCGTTTGGGGAGGAATAGAAAAGTCCAACCTTGCTGAAAATATGTGTCTCCTTCTATTTTAAAGTTGTAGTTTTTTGGAATATTTCTGCAGTTCTTTGTAGTAATGGTGTAGTGATGAGGACTTTCAGAGTTGTATACGTACAGCGTGATGTTGAGACAATGTTTGACTTGTATGTTAGAGTGTTATGCCACCAATCCGAACTGTAAACATTTTGACAGAAAGTAACAATGCATTTTTGTATTTTGTACTTTGAATTTTGACAGATTGTCAAATTCAATTAAAAAAAAAAAAAAAGTCCTCTTTTTTCCAGCTTGTCAAATGGAGGAATTTGTATCTTTAATGTCAATGTTAAATGAGAACAGTCTGAAGGTGTCAAAGTGGAATCATTTTTCACCGTTTTTTTGACATTGTACAGAAGTAAAAATGATCAACAGATTTATTGGAAATTATTATAATCAGCCCAAGAAATTACCACACAATGTGGACTTTTACTCCAGAGCAAGAGTAGAATGGAAGAAAAAACAAGGCAGAAAGGATATATATGAACTCAAAGAACTCATTGACACTAAGCTGCCGCTCATCAGGTTGTCAGATTAGTGTGCTGTCAGACCAGAAATAGAAAAAAGGGGTATTGACACAAGAAAAACTAGATAAGAGTTTCCAGACAGTTGAAGCATATTGATGATGACTACATGTATTCTGGAATATATATTAGTCCTTTTCAGATTAAGAGAGGACATCATCAAATAATAGAGGAATACAAACACACACACAAGTTTACCGACCTCTTACATATTTATAGATAACTATAGTTGACCCCACATTGTTTTCTTTGCTCAGCATGAAGCCATTACATATGTAGAGGCTTCTCAGAGACCTCTGCCATCAAGGATCAGTTCCTGTGCAAATGTTACCTGCGTTGATGTGATAGAAAAAAAACGTTTTTTTAAGACACCGTGAAATCTAAAATATAAACACAAATACCAATATTGGCATTTCTATATGTATATTTTCCTTATGTGGTTGTCAATCTTTGACTTATGTTACACCCTTGTTGTTACGATGCAGTTGTTATTTCTGTAATGATGTAAACCTTCGCTTCCTCTGTGTTTCAGATGATGGCAAGCTGTCATTTGAAGAGTTCAATGCTTACTTTGCGGATGGGATTCTGACTACTGATGAGCTACAGGAGCTTTTCTATTCCATAGATGGTCGGCAGAATAAGTGAGGTTTTTTTTTTTTTTTTGTTTTTTTTCTTTTGAAATGGGCTCATTTGAATCCCTCATCTGAAAAATGACTAATGTTTATTTTTTTCATTAATTTTTTTCAAGTGCTATTTTAATCATGTGCCTTCCACAGTTAGAAAGAAGCAGGGGTGGGGGGGAGACCGAACAGCAAGTGTTCGAAGCTTGAAGGCACAGTTAACGTGCTCCTTTCAAGTCATCAGTTACAGGCTAAATGTCTCACAGCTGGAGGGTGGTCTTCTGTAAAAGTGAGCCATGCAGTCAACCTCAAGCAGGCTGAGTGAATGTTTACCCCCTTCCTTTGGACATGAAATACTGTGGACTGCAGCAGCCACTTCAAAACCTACTCGAAATTGCAATCAAAGAAATCAGCCTGAGGGTTGCTGCTGAAATCACTGGTCTGTAGAGAACGTTTAACTCACTGCAGCCACAGAGGAAAAGACCACCGCTGTGGCATATGTAATGGTTTTAAATGATCCTTTCTATAAAGGCAGTTTTCTTAAGTGTCTTTGACAGATTAGGGATTTGTATTCATGAGACATTTGGTACCCTTTTAAAAAAAAAAAAAAAAAAAAATGATGTTTTTACTACTCACTGGAAGGCTCAGTGTCACTCGGCTGTCAACAAACCATGTGTTTAGCTCAGGTAGAATAATGAATTCATCGTGAAGTGTCTGTGTTAATCTCACAGGATAACACTCGCGAGTATAAACAAGCCCACGCACACGCGCACAAACGCATTGAGATGCGTCGATTAATTTACCTTGTAAGAAGATTTTCTTTTGTGCATCTAACCAATTATACTGGCTATAGAATCTGGCTACAAAAACAACTCGGCTCTTCCATCACTGTGTGATAAATTGCTCTCGGGCACGCTGTTACGTGGTGACTGCCACCGATGTGACACACCAGCCCTCAGACCTGTCTAACTACACTCCAAGCTTTGAGGCAGTTGGCATGAACTGAGCTCTGATGTCTAATTAAAGGGCTCACTTGTTCTGAATAACAGTGCTGTCAATTGCATAATATCACTTTTAAAAACAAAAACATTTCCTAGTTGTGGTGATGATGTTTAAAGTCCCACGGCACAGAGAATATTCCCTCTCAGTTGAAGAAATAGAAAAAGATTAATGACCTCTTTTGTCATTGTAGTGGTAACCTGCAACTCACGCTGTGTGAGTTTGCTAATAACACCAGCCATTAAGCAGCTTGGCTTATGGGCTGCATCTGCAAAATGACCTGAAAAATGTCATTAAACCAACAGAGGAACTTTTCATATAGTAATGGTGCCGCCTTTACCAACCTGAGAACAATTTAGCCAATGTAATTATTTCTGCCAGGACTGGTTAACAAAGGAGTATCAATTGTAATGTTTTTGTGGAGTTAGTTCAAAAGAAAAGGCAACTGTATTAACATGCTTTTCTATCAAGAAAACTACACACTGTTCAGTACACATGTGGAAGGCAGATCACTTATTTCCCACGCAGAAAACAAATATGTAAGCTTGCCTTGGAGTTATTATACACTTAAGTTTTACTGATTTGTATTGTTTAAAGTCTGTCGTCTTATCTGGGTGTCGTCCTCGGGCTGACGCTGTAATATTCACACAGTTCAGAGCCACATTATCTCTCTAGCAGAAACAAAGAGCAGCATGACATTGAATTTCCCTAATTAACTTTCTCAACACATTCCCCATATATCTCCTCTTGTGTTCCGCCCTGCAGCAACCTGGACACTGACAAGCTATCAGGTTGGTGACAAAGTGCTTCGTCTGATTTAATGCGCGACAGTCCTTTCCTTTTCACAGAACTGTTGTATTTAGAATTCACTAACCAGGGATTGTTGTCTTATTTGTGGGTCTAAATATTTAAGTGGGTGTTTCAGAGACAGCCCCCTCCCCCCTATTTTCCAAAATGTCTAAATATTCCTTTGAATCCTCCCTAGATATGTTTGGGATGGAAAAAGTATTGTAATCTGCTGCAACCAACATCCATCGGCAACACTGGAAAAACAGGAAAGAAATACTGGCACAGATCTATTGATATATCTTTTTTTCATCATCTTAAAAAATGCATGTGTCAGATGGCCTGAATAAAATGAAGAAATAGGGCAGAGACCTGTAAATACCAGTAGTACCCAGAATAAAACATCTGCATAATGTATTGAATGGCATCTTTTTCCTTCTGACGTCAATAGAAGTTGTTTTCCATGACAGAATGTTCCGCCTGCCTCGGATTCAAGTTCACTGACCAGTCATTGCGTTGTCTTTTTATGTGTTTCTGAAAGGCACACAATTCAGCTGGATAACTTAATTGAATCTAAGTCAGAAGAGTGTAAAAGGTGCTTCTGATCCATTCATCTTGGATCTGTGTGCACTCTTTGGTTATAGTAAAATTTGTTTTTAATTAAGAGCCAAGAACTAATTAAGATTAACGTCTTTCTCTACTTTACTGATCTGATTTGAAGCACTTTCCACACACATCCTTTTACTTTTATTAATTAAAATAATACTTTGTTCTCAGTTCTGTGGACTCCATTAATTGTGACATAAACTGACATGAGTGCGTGCAGGCATTTATTTATCATTTGCCTATATCTGGTATCAAATTAATCTTTATGGCTCCTTTCACCATCTGTATTCCAACTCGACTTGGTTATAAAACTCAACATGTATGTATTTATAACCATTTCTAAGATATCCTCACTGCTCTTGTTATGGTCTTCTTTTAATTGGAATCTGTCATATAAGCGTGAGTCAGGAGTCAAAAAACTTTTAAACTCTTCTGACATTACAATGACACTGACAGCTTGTTTTCTATTTCCTATTAGACTATTTTTCTCAGCACCTGGGGGAGTATCACAACGTACTTTCGGCTCTGGAGAGCCTGAATGTTGCCATTCTAAAGGCAATGGATAAAACTAAAGCGGTAAGTCTAGTTTTATGTGAATTTGCCTTAAATCAAGCTTCTGTAGTACAAGCACTCGAGTGAAGACAAGTAGATGTTGAAACTCACACGCACAGATCCAAGCCAATCCCGCGCCAAGTCTCCCAAAGCTGATGAGTTAACAGAAGAGGAATAAAAGCACCACACACATTTCTATTACTTACCATTGTATTATGCTTAATTTTAAAGGAATAGTCTTCCATTATGCAAAATCCTTTTTACACGAGATAACACTTTAATGTGCTGTGTGAAGCTACGGCCAGGAGGAGGTTAGCTTAACTTGACACAAAACAACAGGAAACAGCTACAGCTAGCATCGCTCTTTTCAGTCGTAACAAACTCTGCTTATCAACGCCCTGAAGCTCACTATTATCCAACACATGTGAGCTTTAACATGGTATATGATATAACATTTGTTAAGTTAGTAGTAGTAGCAAATGTTGTTGCTTTGGGACATAGTCGGGCTAGCTGACTCACCTTCTTTGCAGGTGTTGTGCTACGCTAAGCTAACAGGCTGTTGGTGGTAGCCTCGTATTTAATGTGCGGTTATGAGAGTGGTATCAATCTTCTCATCTATCTTGCAGCATAGAAGGGGAATAAGCGCATTTCTCAAAATGTAGAACTGTTCTTTTAATCATAGGATTAGTTTTCACTTAGTAGGACGTGAGATATTCTTTGAAAAATGTTCTCTCAGATTTTTAGTAATGTAGCTTAATGTTGGAGACTTGTCAGCTCTGTGTTTTGATTTATCATTTTGTATTTGAATTATTTGTAATTCCATGGATTTGAATCATGTTACTTCTTCAGAAAACTATTCATTTGATATTCCAAATGGTCTCCAGTGTGTTTACCAAAAAACCCCAAAAAGAAGTCTGACATGTTGCTCCCCAGTCAAGGCATTATTTAAATGAGGTATAATTACAATATTTCAAAATCGCCTCAATGCTTTTTTAAGGTAACAACCTTGAATCGAGGATTTGAATTGGAATACAACAGAAAACAGCAGTGCTTGTTAAACGAGAAGAGAAGTTGTGTGCTGAATAATTATGCATCCTGTCTTAATTAGATCACCTTGTTCCTCTGGTCTGACTCTTCTTTAAAGCTGTCGGAGTGGTGGAAATTCCTTAGAGGATTGTGCAATCGCTAGTTAGCAGCTGTGGTCTGTCACGGAGTGCTCTGGACTGCGAATTCCAAGATGCATTTTCAGTAGGGGCTACTTGTCATTTTAAGTTTGGACAAAGAGCTGCTGCACTGTTACTTCATTAGCACATCGCGTGGATAACACTCCTTTGAGAGTGCGTAATCATGTTTGTGTAGGGGGACTGAAGCAGCAATTATGTCACCTATTAAAGTTCTTCCACCTTGGAATTGGGATATGCGGTGCTGAATAATGCATGTGTTCAGAAAATTAATTAGCCCATTTAATTGTCGCTGTCACACAGTTACACAAGTACCTGTTGTTGTTTTATAGAAGCTATCAAATCATCTCTCCCTCTCTGGGGGATGCATCTGGTCTCTGAGATGCGTGTACTTTCTTGTTGGCTCTGTTCGATCTTCATGTGCTGTAACCTCTCCTTCTGTGTGTCGCTCTCTTTCTCTCAGGAGTACTTGGGTTCCAGTGTGTTGGGTCAGTTTGTCACCAGGTTCATGCTAAGAGAGACTTCCAGTCAGTTACTGTCTCTACAGAGATCCCTGCAGTGTGCCATGGAGGCTGTCGAAGAGCAGAGCAGCCCCGCCCCGTAAGTACTGATATATGACACTGTCTATATTGTGTTCTACTTTGACATATTCCAAGAAAATGCGTTGGTGAAATAAGAGAATTCATCTAGATCAAGATTCTGATTGGCTGGCAGTTCTCAAGGTTAAAAATGATGTATCTGGACCTGCGTTTACATTCAGTGCCAAATCAGGCGCGAGGCGACGCAACAGTCGGCCCCGTCGTCACTAGTTCTTTGATGACCACAATCAGCAAAGCAAACTACCATACTAAATATACTATACTTTTTACTGCAGGAAAGCCGTCCTTTAATAGCGTAGCAGCACGACCGCTATGCTATTAAAAATGAAAATGTTGTCAGTGAAGTCAGCATTGGTCTACGCAGTGAGGAAAAATCAGTGCTACATCAAAGGCTTTCAAAAACTTCATATCTGCTCCATTCTAACAGTTGCCTCACTAATGGGCAGACTGCTTGATATTCAATATTTCTGTCAAAGAGCCGAGTGTTTTTCTTACATTTAAATGGAGCTCGTAGAATGAAAACAAATCTAATGCGCTAATCAAATCTAATGTGGCTAATTTCTGCAACGAAAAGTTTTTACTTTTCTCTATACATGGTAGTACTTCATTGACCTCTGCAGAGGTTCCCGCATTTCTTTGACACGATACCTATTTAAGAAATTCAATACAGAAGATGTTCAGAGAGAAACAGTCCATCAAGGACATTTAATGAATAAAAATCTATCTCACCACCGGTCAATGTCATAACAAACACTTTCGGCTGACTGCTAACATTTTAAATAACAAAGATACTTTTCCCACTCTTCGTGGCTACCCAATTTGGCAGCCTGCAGCTGAGGATGTCTGTAACACTGTGTCAGGGCTCAGCCGAGCTCTCCTCTCTCCCCTCTGGGTGCCACACTGGTATTATTGGAAATAATGGAGTGATTATAGCCAAGGTGAATTATTGAGAGGGGACTAAGGGAGGCAGAGGGGAAGCCGAAGGAGAAATGATGATATGGGTGGCATTGAAATACAAAACAAGTGAGTCATGGAGAAAGAGAAAGCAAATAAAGATGAATACATAAATTCAATGAATGACAGAATGGGGCTGAATGATTGAGATGAATGAGAAAAAAGGCGAGAGGAGGTTTGGAGGCGTGCAGAAGGACATGATCGGGATCTTTTTGGCCACAAAAACTAATTTAAACTAATTTGTTTTGTGCAAACAGGTATAGATTTTGGAAGGAGAAGGAGGGAGTGCGTGAGTGCTGGGAGGGGCAGGATGACAGACCTACTGTATTGAGTTGGCAGCAAACAGCTTATTTCTCTCTCCTCTGCTTCCCTGCAGTGGATGTGTGGCTGTTACAGTGGCCTTTGGGCTTCAGGCTGTTCTCAGCATGAGAACCTCCTAGCAATGCGCTCCCTCTGCGCTGTCAGCGTGATGCTGCGTACACACACACGCACACACACACACACACACACACAATGACACAACAAAAGGAAGTAAAGAGAGGCACACTGACAAGAACAAACAAATGTCTGTGTGTGTGTGTGTGTGTGTGTGTGCGATTCCGTCCGTGCGCGATTCCGTCCGTGCGTGTGTTTGTATCTATGTGTGTGAACATTTAAGTGTGTAAGTGCAAGGGCC
>CALSBV010010288.1:4819048-4846917 GCA_943590825.1 Bovichtus diacanthus
CTCTCTCCCCCTCTCTCTCACTCTCTCTCAGACATTAACCTATCTCAGTTTCTGATTTAAATCAATTATTAATGCGTCCTTCCTTACCTCTATTTGCTTTTCTCTTGCGCCCTCTCTCCTTATCTTCTCTCTTTCCTTCTTACTTTCATTCCATTTCCATTCCCCCGTGTGGCTACCTCTGTCTGCCATATCTTCAGTTTCTGTTTTATTTCCTTTCCCCCACACCCCTCTGACAGTTGCTGTCTTTCTTCCTGATGTTTGTCTCCCTGGGTCTCCACCGCTGTCATGGCAGGAGAGAGGTAAAGGCTCCGGAGCTGACAACAGTACAGAGGAATGGCAGGCGGTGTGGCCGCAGGATCCATAATAACCTGTCCATGTCCCCATCAGATCCCTGCTCTAGCATCCTGACCACAGGTAAGAGGAAAGAGGAATATCATATTTTATTAATCACGTTTTATTTTTTTATCAGCCTCAACAAATCCCTTAAAACCCAAAGCTGACTTACCCCTTTACATTTTACACTTGAGAGACTACACTTGTCATCTCCCTTACTCTGTTTGTCTCTCTCAACCACAAGGCCATTGATTCCTACTGAAGATGTAACCTTTTAAGAAAAGGTCACTTATATTTTTATAAATGGCAAAACAATTTCCTTGGGAATTGTTTGTGTTTTTAACAAACATTCCTCCAACAAGACTGAATAGTGCATTTGCTGTGGGCTATTTTTCTAGTAAGAATGTATGGCAGCAGGGTGCTTTATGTTGGATTGACTACAAAATAAACTACGGTGAACATTTTCATCATGATGCAGAAACATGTCACCCAGTGCAGCTACTATATGTGTCTAACTGTTTTGTTTTTATACTCCAAGTGAAATTAAATTGCATTTGTGTCTGTACGGTACAACTGTCATTATCTGCTCTGTAAATCATTTGACCTTTGAGGAACAAATCAGAAATCTAATTTTGCATTAATTTGACGGTGGCTTTTCCCGGTTTGTATTCAGCCAATCAGATGTCTCGTAGAGCAGCAACGTCAGTGTTGTATCACAGACCGGAGCAGACATCCACCCTGAGCCAACAGAAGACGTGCAGACTTTAAACAACAACCCATACTGTTTTCTTCCTTATACTATTAAAAATAAACAATTTACAATACATTTAAAACATCTGACATGTTTTTTGATGACAGAAAGGGACGACTGAATGTGATGTGAGTTGGACTTGTGCTTTTTTAGACAATAAACATAAACAAATAACAATAAAGCCCCATGGCACAAAGGAAAAAGCTCCTTTTGTCATCCAATGGGGGAATCGTGTTCAGTAATGTACACGTAAATTATTCACACCACTGTCATTAAGTGTTGTGCATAATTAGACCCGACTGTAAACTCTCTCTGAGGGTTTTTTTTTTTTTTTTTCACCTGCGGAGCTAAACATTGACATTTTCTAGGGACAATTATTTATCGATGAGCCTCATTTGTTTTCTTCTTCACTAGTAGCGACAGACTGAACATCAGACAATTGAGCCTGCAAAGAAAAACAAGTGTCATAGCCCGCACATTCTCATAAAGGTGAATTCTTTTTATTTCATTTCACAATCATTTCTTTCCCCTGAATCCTTCAAACTTTCGGTTGTTTTTCTAAATGGGAAGAGACATGTCTCAGATATTTCTTTACCATTTCTACGAGGAGCCATTTTTTACATTACTCCCTGCGATGGAAGCCGTCTGTTTGGACACTGAATGAGGTCTCTTGATATCGATCAAATGATTAAAACACAGAAAGGTAACTCTGAGCTGTCTTCTAACTGCAAAGTGTTTATGAACACCATAAAACATCGACTGCTGCATGTATTACCGCTGCTGCATTTACTCAAATCCAGCCAGAAGACGTATGCACAATAGAACCGGGACACATTTACATTGCTGTTGTACATCCTGATCATTTAATACTGTTGTCGCCTCCAGGTGTGTGCATGGAAGATGGAGAGAACTGGTGCTCTCAAATCAACAGGCTGCAGCTGCTGCTGGATAAACTGGAGTGGCAGGTATGAAACTGTTCTCCTGTATATTTTCAAGAGGGATACGACAGTTTTACTACCTTGAACACAAAAAGTATTTATCCGCCATCAACTTTAAATGTATTAACTTTGTTGAACATTGAAAATTGAATCTTTAATGTAACACACAGGCCCGCCACCACATTTTTAAAAAGCGTTTTTCCTTATCAAATAGCACGTGACGAATTATGCACAGAATATGCGAAACAATAGTAATGCATTAGCTTTTTTGTGACGTGTGAAGACGACACAGCTGGGCTACACACACAGCACTGCAGGTTATGCACGTCTCTACGCCAGTTCAATACAATAAACCCAGATAATTTACGACACATGGATTATTTCACCTGAATGGTTCAATGTTCTGTTTTTCATCTATCATGTCTGGGACAAGGTGTCAGCTTAGTGCTTGGATGGATTAAGCCGTGATATGGATAATGACCTCCGGCTTGAACAGACCAACTGTGTGTTTCCAGGTCTTAAAAACTGTCCACTTTGTAAAAATATTGTACATTTCTATTCAACTTTACACCGACAGCATGATTCAGAACACGTTTGTGTGTGTGTGTGTGTGTGTGTGTGTGTGTGTGTGTGTGTGATGATCCAAAGAGCAGAGGGTGCACTTACAACATGTAAAAACGGTCACCTCTCTGCCTCCCATTTCCCATTCTGTATGCTGTGACCCATTCTTGCTACCACGTCTCCAACCCTCTGTCACACTCTCCCGTCACATCTTCTGCTCCATCTCGTTCTCTCATCTTCTGCTCCATCTCATTCTCCGCCTGTCTTTATTAACGCCCGTTATTCCCATCTTTTGATGTTCATTCTTCCTCTCCATTCAGCCTCGCTCAAAGCCTTTTTCTCTCCCTAGCCTTCTGGTTCTGCCAACCCAGAGGGACCCTGAGTGCAATATCAAAGCAATTCATAACCTACAGGATGTTCTGAGTGCAATATCCATCCCCGCGTTTCAAAGCCACCATCATCCCCCACACCGTCTATCGATCCCGCTCTCCTTCCCTGCTCTCTCAAATCCAACAGAATTAGTTTTCCGCCTTAAAAGATTATGTTCCCTCCGTACAAACACACACACTAGAACTATAACCTTTAAGACAGAAAGCTCATTCTGTTTTATTACATTTACTGTATTTCATTATTCATAACATCATACATTTATAGTCTACATGCTGTATATAGCCTGTGGATATGGTTAAAAGAAATAAATATTTGTGTGTTGAATTATGTGTTTTCCACTTGTTTTTCTTTAAAAGGAGATTTGCAATCGTCTCTCTGTTGCGCGGCTATGTCTGACTACATCCCATCATTCCCTTACTCTCCGATAAGAAACACAATGGCTTTATTGAATGAATGAATGGGTGTAACCTTCATAGCCCTGTAGGGAATCTGTGTTGCACAACGGCCTTTTAAAAATGTGAAATCCCACATTAACTCATCACATATCATATAGCAGAGAAAAAGGGAGGGGAAAAAAAAACTGCATTACAGTAACAGCTGTGATTTTCATACGTTCATACGTCAGTTTACTTTGCCTGCCTTTGTGTTCTTTTTTGTCCTTGCAGCGTGAACCTTAAAATCAGAAAGAATAAAATGCTTCGGGAAAAAAAAAAACGATGCCCACACCCGTGGCACCACTGACCTTTCTTTCCAGGATGTTTAACAGAGCCAAGAACTTCTTCTCCATATATTCATATTTGTTACCATTTTGTTTCAGGGTCCAAAGTTGGAGCCACTGAAAGAGGATACGCTGGCCAGCACATACAAGTCTGTAAGTCAGCACTGATATAAGACGTGTGCCTGGAATACTGACCCGAGTAAAGAAGCAGTGACTAACCATATTGTTTTTGCTGCAGATCGTATTTATTGAGCAGTTTTCATAGTTAAAGTAGTATCATGTGTTGTCATTAAATAAGAAATCAGAAACAGGTTTATTGCCAAGAGGGCAATACAAGGAATTTGCCCTGATGTTTGATGCATAGCTATAAACATAGTAAGAGAAAATAAAAGACAAAATCAAGTATTGCAGTAACAAACAAGAATAAGTTTTTGTGTCAGTGATTACTGTGTGCATAGCTTATATCACAGGCTGCCACACACACCTTTAACGAAATGTAAAAAGCTTGCTCATTACAACACTAAATGTTAAGTTGACATTTTACAGGATCATAAATGTTGCATAGACACACACACACACAGGAAACAGGGACTGGTTTTCTTTTCTTTTTTCAAACATTTTACAGCAATCAAACACTCAAGGTCAAACCTTTTGATTTGGCCTTTGCATTGTAATTTAAAAGATGTGACACTTCTCTGCCTGAGGCTACCGCAGCAGACCTATTATATAAAACAACCCTCCTCATGTCCGAATATATAGCGGCTTGATTACAATGATTGCGCCTCACTGTGCAAATCAAGTAGAGAACAAACTGAGAGAGGAGTCACTTTATGGGAACAGCATTTTCACATGTTGTTCTTTTAAAAGGAACCATACTTAGCTCTTCCTCATTTTTTTCAACGTTGACTTTGTATAGATCTACAGAAAATACAAGGAGTGGACAAACGTAGTCGATTCAACGCCACTCTGACACTGTCTAAACAAGATTATTTTATTCAAACCATATCGTCCCCTCTAATTCCATATTTAACGTGTCATTCTACTCCTTTAACATCCCCAGTTACTTTTACTCCTTCTCATTGTGTTCACCTCCAGTAGTTACAGTATGTTACAAAAAGCTGACAAGATATCATTTAAACTTTTTTTTTTTTTTGTTGCTGCAAATCGCAATTATTCTCTGTGGAAAATGCATTTTTATCTACTTTGCTCACTGTCCCCATTCTGAACGTCAACCAGCACATCTGTTTCCTCCTCAAACCGAATGATACAACAACTTCCTGTACCAGCAAATCTTTTTTTTCTGCCACATTTATACTCATTCCACCTGCGAAAATCAATATATGACAAGCCTCAAGGTAAGGGTGTGCAACGTGACGCAGACAAAGGCCAGTTCGTGTTCACAAGGCTCACCTTGAGACAAGAGGGAGTAAATAAAAATTGGTCCGAGTGTTTACACATGGATTAAAAAAGATGCACTTGAGAGGTAGAAATGGTGTTAAAATTCCCACAGAGAGGTGAGAGCGCCAGTAACCCATTGTTAGGGGTAACTATGGTGACGGCTTTTATCAAGGTATTCATTACGGCGATAGCAAAGTGAATATCTGTTCTTACATACTGGTTGAAAAAAAAGGAAAAGAAACACTCAGACTGTCCTTGTGACAAAGAGCTGACAAATACAAAACTCTCTAACCCTTTTTACTTTCTATGCACTATATAAACCACAATATCACCTTCTTAAACTAAGGGGCTAAGTCATATTTTAAAGTTTTTCAAAAAACTGAACCAAATATAAAATATATTATATTATATATTTGGTTCAGTTTTTTCAGTTTTTTTTTTTTTTTTAAACTTTCAAATATGACTTTTTATTGCCATTTTATTTTACCGGAATCACAAAATTGGAGTCTGGTGCTGCAGATTAAGATTGTGTGTCTGACAATTAAGCTATATTGCTTCTCAGAACACTGAAAAAGGTCAAATATTTTGGTAGAAAGATGTTCAATGACATCTCTTCACACCGAGATCTGTGGGTTATTCCTGCGGGGGAGGGGTTAAATGTCATTGTCAAAAAATAAATAAATAAATGACAAGCATTACAAATTATATTCCATCCTCCTCCATTGTATTGAAGTTGCGAAGAGAGAACGATATCTCAAAACTACATGCAACCCAAAAAAGTGGTCTTCTTGTGGTGAAGGTGACCAACCTTTGAAGGCAGATTCAAGTCTGTGGAAAAATGCTTTCAAAATAAAATAAAGAAGCCATAAGATAAGTTTTACTTTTATACTGGTTGCAGTGGTGACTCAGTCTTGCATTGAATTGCTGAGAAAGCAAAGAGGGCAGCAGGTTGACGCGAGGACGCTGAGTCAATGCAAGTTGCGGGGATGTTGCTCATTAGCTGGGCACATCAATCGACACATTTCCAAAGAATCCTTTTCTTTGTTCCTCTGTCAGGAGGTTAGATAGATAGAGATATGGAAATCAGGGGTTTTATAAAAAAATGTTCATGGTACTTTTTGCCGATAAATTTAGAGCACCGTCCCCATTTCAAAAAACAAAGTGTGAAGAAGAAGGAAAAAAATCTTGCGACGCTGACTTACTGTGAGTTCACTTTTTAATTGAAATGGAAAAACCTCCCAGCTGCTGTCGTCAAAAAAGAAAGTGACAAACTGTTCTGACGGCCGTGATGAGGGGTCATGGCAACGCAGTTAAAATGGTGCAGGTATATTATCAGCCATCTGTTATGTAACCACTACGCTTTTCATAGCTTAGAGTTGACGAAAAAGTCCTTGAATTTCGCCTACTTTATCTCAGTGCCTGCTTCTTACTCACTCAGGCTTTCAGGTACATTGACCAACAAAACTAAATGTACTGACAAAGCGCCTTAAAGTGATGTAACATTTAATTAGTCCAGTGTTAGTGATGGGGAAATATTTACCCAGAGGAAAGTATAATCCGTTCCTCATCAGATGCTTCAGAAGTATATTATCTACACACGCCTGGACGTCAGGGGGTGATGTGAGCCTCCTCACACACTCACACACACACACAGGAACACACTCCTCTTCTTGGCAGTCAATGTGTCATCTCATCATTTTCCCCTCTCCTGTCTCCTGTCTCGTTGCCAACAGAACATCCTGCTGGTCCAGAGGCAGATGTCGGTGACCGATGAGAATCTGGACGACTTCCGGAAAGTTCTGAAGAGCTACATCGAAGCCACCGCAGCCCAGTCCGACAACCTGCAGTGAGTGTGTTGACAACGTAACAGCAACATGTCTTTTTTAAACATTGCTGCTGAGGTGGCTTTTTGAACGTCGAGGCAACGTTGACTGAGGGGTTTGATCGGCGTCTGAAAACATGATGTGCATGAGTAAAACGGAGGGAAATGGATGTAAAACTGCCGGTGAGGAACAGTTTCCTTTAGCATTGTATCATCTATCACCCTTGGATATTATGGCAGCTTTTATGAGAGCCCCAAACCTGTGAGCAGCTTGACTGAAAAGGAATTCAATCGTTTTGATAAACAGTTAATACTTTCACACTGTCACTAACTCCTAACTCCATTTTTTTATTTTTTATTTTAAATGCCGTCTGCCGTGTCGGAAGAAAATCTTTGCTCCCGGCCTTGATCTAACTGACATCTCTGAAAAACACAGATTGAAACTTTTTCATGTCATTCATCTTTGCTGAGTGCAAACTCTCTTTCACTTTGTATCCTCTTCTCGCCCCACTCTACTTTCCTTCTCCTTCCTGCTGTCAGTGTGTCCGTTCAGAAGCTCCCAGGAAAGTTGTGTTACATAATGTATGAGTTCTGGCAGGACCGCATCTCCTGGATGAGGTCAGTATGGTGTGTGTGTGTGTGTGTGTGTGTGTGTGTGTGTGTGTGTGTGCGTGCGTGTGTGTCTGTGTGTGTGTGTCTGTTGTTGTGTGTCAGATATTGGCAGACTGTTTGGCACTCTTAGCTTTTGGTTTGGAAATGTTCCCCACCAGTGAAGATGAGCAGATGGCCCATCTTTCAGCTAGCACACACACACGCACACACACACACACACACACACACACTGAAACACACGTATATATACACACACATGGATGTAGATGGAATGGTTTAAAATGGTATCTATGTCATATATCAATGAATTTATGAGTCTGCACAGTTTATTAAAAATGTGATCTAAAAAAATAAAAATGATTTCACACAACAATTCACTATTAGTCAAAATACACTTTTGACTGCCTGCTGAGAAAGCAGTGGGGAAATAAATGATGGTGATCCATTTTCTAAGTCTGATCTAAATTGTTTCCTTTCTTGTGTTTATGGCCTAAGAACAGGTTAAAAAAAAGAAACGTTTATTTCCTTAAGTTCCTTCATTTTTTTCAGGAGTGGGAAAAAAGACGTTTCGCAAAGTGAAAAAGAAGGTTTTCGTCAGGATCATTTTTCTAAATGTTTGTTGTTGTTCACAGATGAAAGAAAGTCATTTAGCAAAAAAAAATAATTCTCATCTGGCAAAACTTTCAAAAGTTTTGTTTTTAAAGAACTTAGAAAGATTATAATTTTTTCACCTTTTCACACATAAGAAAAAAACAACAAACTTTAAAAAAAATGGATCACCACAAGTTTGTTTTTTCTCACTCTCCAATGTCACCATACAATAACAGTAAACAAAACAGCTGGCATTTTAAATCTCATTAAAAATCCGGCAACAAACTCTTTCCAATTCCAACATGCGATTCATTTTGCGACGCGTGCCGCTCAGCTCTGATGTCCTCTAAGTTTTTCTCTCTTCACGCCTGTGTTGCTCCTTCGTTGTCTGTCTCCATAGCTACCTGCAGTCCAACGGCAGTAAAGACTTCCAGCGCTGCGTCATTGACATGTTGGAGGATGCTGAAGTAGTTTCTACCATGTTGCTCCCAGGTTTGTATTTGTGTGTGTGTGTGTGTGTGTGTCTGCTTTCACGTGTGTGCATACTGTTAATAAACATTACATTTCAGTGCTGAAAACCCTACTTAGTGTGAGATCAACACAATGTAAGATATGGCCAAAACTCCAACATTGCGCAAGTTATTTACATATTTTGACTTGAAATCTATATGTAGTATACCTTAGATGCGACATTTACTTTTACTTTATTGTTTTACTTTACCTTCTCTATCTCTTTTACATGTGTTAATGTCTTCTTAGAAAAATATCCTGGTTGCATTGGGATTTTGTCATCAATGTGTTGCATTACCACACGTATGACATGCATCCAGATTTGGCACAGTGATGGCACATTTAGCCCAAACTCCTTGGGTGTTGAGAGATGCTAGAAATTCAGCTCAGCGGCTCATTGTCGTCTGTCATTTTCCTGGTGTTTCGGTCGTTGGTCTTCACACAGGGTCACTCAAACAGAGCCTTGCTTCTCCCCTGTGTCAACAGCAATTCCAAGTCTTTTGACATTTTTTTAAAAAATAACCTGGCTTGATAGTGGAATTGAAAATGGTGGCCACTCACAAGTATCCATGGCAGGGATCTGCTCACATCCTCCACACATTGCATGGCTTTGGAATTCCCTAATAACTTGCTAATTCAAAACGCCCAGACACTGCTGTCGGTAAGCAACCGTCCAATGTAGCCCGGATTACATAAACCGTGTCCCAATTTCACGTTGAATATGGCAACATTTACCGTCATACGTTTTTTGCAGGTAGTATACAAGAAAGTAATGTACTTAACAATGGAAATGGTAGAATTTGAGTGCAAACATTTTATACTGTTTCTGTTTTTGTTGTGTTTGCCAACATCTTTCTGGAGTTAAACCACCTATACAATTTGTTACAATGTATTATGATATATATATATATATTATTATTATTATATATATATATTAGGACACACACACACTCGTATAAAGTATATATATATATACTTTATACGAGTGTGTGTGTCCTAATTCCAGATTACGTACTATTTCTAGGAAGTTGTGACGAAACAGTGTGTCCAATTATTTGAATGCATACAAAAAAAAAACATTTGAATTTTTCCATAATGCAATGCAATGAAGGAGACACATATATTGGCCTAACAGGCGTTTTTTTCAGATTGGCTGCGTCTCTGTTGGTTCTGCTGGCCAACTGAAAGATAAGATTAGTTAATGTGGTCATTGCTGTGTTCGTCACATTCAGCTGGTAACTGCATTAGTACATTAGACTTGGATGTGTTGTGATATGTTAAGATGTACCAAAACCTCCCATCTGTGGAAATCGGGGGTGCGTCCAGAATTTCTTGGCCTCCCTACAATGACTCACTTTGAGAATTTGGTTATTGAGCCTAAAGGTAGAAAAATGTTTTCAAATCAGGCATCTACTGTAAAAAAAATATTGGATGTTTCTGAATAAATAAACATCCGAGTGGGAATATTCTCCCCGAACACTCTGGGCTACGTTCACACTGCGTGTTGAAAGTGGGTCAGTTCCCGATGTTTTTCCCACGTGGCACATATCAAATTTGTGAAAAAGGGGCAAAAACACAGAATATCAAACGCTTTATTGCCTTCTTTCAGACATATTTACTTGTGGAAAAGTGTGTAGATAATGTGTGGTTGTGTACTTCCACATCTGTGACCCGCACGTGTGCATGCCGACTGTCTCAGACATGAAGTTAACAGTTGTGGCGTGAACACAGAAATTAGATACAGGTCGCTTTTAAAAGCAGGTGTAAACAGGTAGTTCACAATAATCTGGTGTTGGAAAATGTAAAGGAAAAAAAAAAATCATATTTCCTTGTTTTTACTGAGTTGTATTCGTTCTAATTTAGAGTTTGTCTTATTTTCTTCTCCCGGGGGGGAAATTCAACACGTTATAAAAGTTTCTAAGTTGTATTAAGTTATTGACAGCCAGCAGGGGAGATTGTACTCTGATGCTGTAGCTTCTTATAGCACAGCGTGTGTGTTTGTGTTGAGACGGGCCCGTTTTCCTCAAAGAGAGACATCATTAGTAAGTTACTTTGCTCTCACTGCTGAGGACACAAGTGAGGCCACAATGCACTGATTGGGAGAAACAGGGAGGATAGTTCATGAGGTGCACGTCAGAAGCGCAGGAAGGAGTCGACCTCTGGAATCATTGATAGCAAAATAAATAAAACGCAACATTTTGCTGCAGAGGCTGCTGTCTGTGTCGGTGACTGCCTTAATTCCTTTTCCCAGGAAGAGCTTTTGCGCCTGCAGCCAGGTGGTTAGGGTACACGCGTTTTTTTTCTGTCAAACGTTGTTTAATTACACCTAAGAATCTGTGCGCGGCTTAAGAGAGTGCTACTCTTTGACTGGAGAGGACACCGGGGGTACGGTGGAATCATTTGCTTTGTGTCTGCCCTGTGTTTGCTGCACTTCTGACAGCAGAGCAACGTGCGCACATCCTCATGCCCATATGTTCCGTATCTGTAAGCCTGTCATGTTCCTGCAATTTATTAGTTTAATGTCGCCAAATGACGTAAATCAACTACACGCTCAGTGTTTTTGCAGATGGAAATGTTTCGATGATAAATTGTAAGGAGAAAGAAAAAAAAAAATGGAGCTTAATAAAATGCATATTCGATGAATGACTTTTCTCCTCGGAGTCATACGTGGAGTTACACGGTATTGGTGTGTGGTGACCTATCTGTCTCTCTCTACGTGTGTTTCCTCAGCTTCCTGGTGGATAATGACTAACAACTAGCAACTGAATCCAGAATGTCACATCTACTGCCTACACTGTCACACGGACAAAGACACACTGGCGCATCAAGCCACCCACACACACACACACACACACGCGCGCACACACACGCACGCACACATACAAACACACACACACACACACAGAAGAATTCAAGAGGCATCCATGTGTTTGAAAAGCAACAGGAGACAGAGACAATGGCGTCATACAGCATTCTCCAGCAGCATCTTTAATCTTCCTCTGTCTGCGACTGCTCATTATTGTGCCGCTTATATCAGTGCCGCCTATAGCCAATCTATTGACTTGAAAGTGACTGATTCTCTGCAATGCAAAAGCCTTTTGATCTCAAAGCCCCCGTCTCTTCCTTGGCTGCCTCTCTCTTGCAATGTTTGTCTTATATTATGCCAGTGGAGAACAACCAAAAAAAGACGGTAGTATAGGCTACTAGAGCAAATCCAATTTGAGGGAAATGACCTTGCCAGTAGTGTTATTGTGCTTTTTTGATGAGTTGTTTACTGTCGAATACAACTAAAAGGGGAGAGCGAGAAGCAGAGAGGATGAAGGGTTACTGCAGTCTAAACATGCATGCTGGTGATTGTGGCCAAGAGCGTTCAGTAATAGCTCCTTTTAAATCTTGGCTGTATATGCTGTATGATACTCTAGCACCGTTTTTCTTATATTTAGCTATCCTACTGTCATGTGCACAGAAAGCTGTTATTGAAAAAAAAAAGCTACCCCTGCCCTGACATCTCTCTATTGCTAGATATACTAGTGGACAGTTATTCATATTAGTTACATCTCCTCTGAGACACACGCTTTGACTCAAAATGTAAACGTATCTCTAAAAGTGGGGAAGTGACACTTTGTGAGGATATTTGAATTGTATCACTAAGTTATGAAGAGAAAAGATATTTAATGTATCATGTATTTATTTTGATCACGGTAGAGTTTATTCCATCTGTACATATGGAACTCGGATATATTACTATTTCTGTTGTGTTTTGGTTCAGTAATGTACCCCGACAATTGTAAACAAACGGAAAAGCAACTTTAATAAAATCATTAAAGCTACTGATTGTTTTGATAATTGAACATTCCTCCTAGTCTTCAGTTTTAACGGATATACTCCTCGGATAATGCACTTCTGCAACTTCTTCATTTATTTTCAGTCAAATCTCAAATGTCTCTTTCCAAGATTCCTTCTCACAGAAAATAATTGAAGTTGAATTAATCCAGTTCAGGCCGCAAAGGATTAGAACGAGTCCAAACAAGCTCACAATCTAAAGAGCCTAAAAAGCTACGCTGTGTCTGACACATGCTGGAACTCAAATGCACGACTCGGGACAAGGTTTCAAAATCAAAAGGGTCTTTTACTGAAGACCAATCAAAGTACAACAACAACTCACTCTAAAGAGGCAAAACGCAGCAAAAACTAAACTTGACAAAGGGAAAAATGCCTCAAAGGTTCTTGGCTGGGAAACCGCTGTCTTGATGAGACAAGACGAAGTGGCACAGGACAAAGGGAGACGAGGACTACATATACCAGAGGTGATGGGACACAGGTGGCAACAATCAAGAGAGAGGCTGACAATCTCACAGGCGGGAAAACACACAGTGGCAGGAAGTGCTCTGAAATGAGAGGGAAAGGTAAGTACAAAATAAAACAGGAAGTGCAATGACAGACCAGACATGAGTGACTGTAACTTAACAAGTGAACAATGAGACCTGACTAAACATAAATCTAAACCTAGGCTATAAACTAAACATGAAACATATAACATAAACCTGATAAACAGCTAAATAAATGAACAAACATGACGGGACGTTACAGAAACTGCTTTCACGTCACACGTGGTTGTTGGATTCGATTGATTGATGCTGCTTCGAGTGGATTCGCCATCGCATCCAAGTTGATTGCAGATGAGTCTGAACTGAATTGGAGTGAAGTGTCATAATCCAAATAATCCATAAGCAATCTAAAAAAAACAACAACAACTGCTTAGGGATCGCAGATCTCAATTTCTGCCAATAATTGTATTCGTCAGCATCGTGTGAGCTATGACAGCACTCGAAATGTACTTAAGGTCTGTGTGGATCACACCAGGTACCTCCCTGATCAGGAGCATCCGACTGTGTGAGCAGAATGCAGGAGCAGGATTGACTCCTACAGGCTCCGTTGCACCAGTGGGTTCTCAACCGCGTGTGCTTGCGGCGGCTGCATAGCTATGAGTTGTGAGCAGTTCAATCAAAAAGTGCTTTTAGAGGCCCTGAAAAAATATATATTTGTGTTGCAGAATTCTATTTCCCATGCTGGCAATTACCTTGGGTTTTTGAAACCCGGGCTGGGAGCCACTGCATTTTACCGTCACACAAACGCCGGCTTTTGTCTCTGCAGTGCTGCAACAGAAGGCTTACAACACAAATGTAGCAGCAGTGCACTGCAGTCTGAGGTCGAATGTATTGTGAACCAAAGCCACGCCGAGAGCTCAACAGAAGACCGTGTGCATGTTTCCATTATTCTTTCACGATCAGCGAATGTTTTACAAGGTCTGAATAACAATGAAACGTCCAGATCTACGCTGGCGGCCAGTGTCCTTTTATGATAAAAAACGCATCATTTCTGACGTTGCTGAAATTGTTTGTGCCAAGTTTGCGAATGCACACAGGAACGCGTGCACAGGCACAGAGGCTGGCACATCATTACACTGATTGCTGGGGCTGTAATATTTGATTTCACGATTACTGCCGAAATTGAAGCCCTCTCATCTTCAGCCTCCTGTCAGGCCGGCTGTCTGCTGGTGAGGCAGAATGAATATATAGTGATCGGGGCAGCCATGTAGATGAGGCTGGGAGGATGTGTGCCCGCACGTTCTGTTCCTCATCTGTTCCTCTAAATGCTGAGGGGCAACTGTCAACTCCTACATCAATTACCAACACTGGAGGGGAGGGTTTTAGTTACAGCGAATTTGAAGGTAACACACAAAAAAAAGAAAAAAGCCTGTTCCTGGTTGAAGAGGATTATTTCCCCGCATGACGTCACAGACAGATGAAGGATAAAATTGTATTTCTTGATGCCCTTTTCGATGGGGAGATCAGAACTGAGGCTCCCTGTGGTCATTTGAATCCGATGCGGGAATGACGGACCCCCGCCTCAAACACGGAAAAAAAAAAACATAAAAAAATTGGGTTTGATTTCATGACAATCTGACAGATTAGAACTTTAAAGACGACAGAAATTTGTGTCCAAATGTAAACTCCACCTCTAACAAAATATATCCAGCTCCTGATACACACATGATATAAATTCACCTCATGCTGTAACTGATGTTCTCCGAGCCAAACAGCGAGGATACAGTGTTCTTCCTGATTTATTGTATATCTTGGAGATACAGCAGGGATTAACTCGCCCAGCCTCTTCCATTTTTGCAGACAATGTAGAGATTCAGCTGCTGCTGCTGCTGCTGCTGCTGCTGCTGGATGAGAAATGTGTATACTGAAACCACTGTGGAATGTATTATGGATGTATTATTCTCTCAAAATACAATCCCGGAGTCTCAGGAGATTTCTTTGTACAGTTACATATCCCAACGAGATACTAAAACCAACATAAGCACCGACCGGCTTCTGTGTGAGCTATAACTCAATACATTGGATTGAAAAACGATTAAAATCCATTGGCACGTTTCAGCGCTCTATTCATTTTCATCAAACAATATTTTCCTATCAATCATTTCCTGGTCTTGAAACGTGCGGTGAAAGGGACGTGGTACACCGATGAATAGTCAAAGTTATTTACAATCGTGCAGTTCTTTGAATACTACTGTACTGTATTCTCCTTCAGCAGCAGGGAGGGAAAGAAAGAGGGCCTTTTTTTTTTATTTTATTCCGGCAGATGCCCTTGGCTCTGATGTGTGCACAACACATCTCATCACTTCAGAGAGCCAAGGGCCAGAGCAGAGGTGACCAAGCGACATCTGTTGTCTCGTTTCATTCCTCCCTATTGCTATTTCCTTCGCCTCGCTTGCTCTATTGTGCAGAAGGCAACGCAGAAGGCGCCCAAAGTCATAGCCTGTGTCACCTCTCTGTGTTCGTGTTGGAAGAATACAAGTTGTGACTGTAGGAGGTTGCAAAAAAAAAAAAAAAAAACCCTTGAAGAATGTCAACACAGAAGCAGAAGATATTTTAGTCTGTCAGTGTTTCAGCTCAATTCTAAGTGTATGGGGGGGGTCAAAGAACATGAGTGAGAATTAAATACGGCAACACGTGATCAATCTTTTTTGCGTTTGATGGTTCAAGTGCAACTCATCTCCGCAGAAAGCCAAAGACGAGGTGCCGAAGGTGACAAAGCATCAGCTGTCGTCCTATTTCATGCCTCACTGTGTTCTTTTCTTTCACCCTGGATATTTGATTGTGTGGGAGGCAACGTGTCCGCAGGGCGTCTCGTCCTCGCTGACTTGCAGGCTCCTCGTACGGACTCGGGTTTTGCCCTAAACCGTTTTCAATTTATCATCTCGATGTGCGTTCATTCAAAATAAAACAGTTTTTTTTTTTTTTTTTGCTAATGTTTCTGCATTGATTGTTTAATAGAGTTGTAAGTGGCGTGTTGTGCCGAACCACATTCCATGCGGCGTCTTTTGTCTTTTTTTTTTCACTCCACGTAGCGGCCTGCAAAAATAATTGTCTCAAAATCAATTACTGCGTCACTCCTGGCCTTTAAGATCATTAAGTGTTCATAATAGCGTTCTGTCAAAAACCATTTGGAAATTTTACTGAGTGGCTGACAGGGTGAGAGAGAGAGAGAGAGAGAGAGAGAGAGAGAGACGGGGAGAAAAATGTCTGTAAGGAGAGATGTGAAGATGTGAAAGAGACAGATGGGGACAGAGAGTTTTATCATCAAAATTGATTTTTTTTTTTTTTTCTCCCCTTTGGTGTCGTGATGTCCAGCTTGGCAATAAGACACAGCTCCACTGTCCTCAGCATGTAATTTAGGCATCATGTCGAGCAGAGGTGACACAATGTTAGCTCCCTGCGCAGTGTTTGCTGTGTTCGCTGGATTTGTGTGTAATGTTGCACACTTTTTATTCTTGCCGTGCTCTCATCTCTGGCGCTCTGTGCTGCTGTTATCATTTTCTACTTTTTTATGCTCGCGTCGTCACGGCGTTTTGCTTTTTTGTTCAGATAATCTCATCAAGCTATTACCCTGTTGTACGTTTTTTTTCTTCTTTTTTTTTTTTGTTAGTGGTGATGCTGTAAGGATGGCAATGATGCCGTTTTGGCTGGTTTGTTGATCAGTCCACCACTTTAGTCCAGACTACAATATTTCAACAACTGGATGGACGCCATGACATTTGGTACAGAAATGTATCATCTTCTTCCATCTTCTATCGTCACTATTTTATCGCCCTATTGTATTTCTATATTTCTTTTTATGTCTTAAGTATGTTGCATTGTTGGAGGAGCCTGGGACTGAAGATTTTCATTGCAAGAACTCTACAGAACTCTGTAGCTTTTGTGCCTATAGTAACTGACAATAAAGCTTTTGAATCTTTGAATCTTTCAATGCTCCCCAGATAATGAATCCTAGTGACTTTGGTGATCCTCCAAGTTTTCCTCTATCCCCACCATGAAGTTTGGCTCATCAATGTTCCCCATAACTGTAAGAACATTGGTGATCCCTTGACTCGCTATCAGGTCCACATTTTAAACGTTCCAGTACTTTGGATTATGACAAAAATACCTGCAGAACTAATGACATTAGTACATGTTGAAATGCAAACAAACTTAACTGAGATGGTGAACATGGTAAACATTATAGCTGCTCAACGTGTTCGCGTCGTCATTGTGAGCGTGTTAGCATGGTAACGTTAGCATCTAGCTCCAAAGCACGGTTATGTCTCAGTGCAGCCTCAGAGCGCTGCTAGCTTGGCTGCAGACTCTTAATCTTGATTCTGTTGTGTATGTTTCTCATCTTATCTCCTCACGATGCACAGAGCTTTTCCCTGGTTGTGTTCCTCTCTGTGAAACCCATTGAACACTCAGCTTTATAGGACACTGCTACACAGTATAGACCTACATTAAATGTATTATTCACAAGTAATCCACTGGGTACAAACTGTGCAGCTACCATCTAGTTCCGCACTTATTCCATCTGCCATCGCTCTACTGCAACCTATTTATCCGTATCTTATTATTTATTTGCAACACATTCTGACACACATATTTAGATTACATTAGAACAGTTTGGGTTTTCATGTGATGTCACTTTGGTTGCCAAGCTTTTGTGAGAAACTGGAGACTTTGACTTAATGCTGTAGGACCCAAGAGCAGATACAGTATATACAATACATCAAAGGCCAATGTAGAAACATGTGATCGTATATGGACCAGCAACAAAAAGGAGTTGACATTTCTACAATAGAGGAACTAACTTGCCAAAGTTTCACTGTACTTTTATTGTTGTTACATAACTGCCACATCTTTAAAGGTCGTTGCAGAAAATGTTGAACGTAGGCCCTAGTCTGCGTGGCAGACTGGTGATTCATAAAAATAAAAAACATTAAATGTGTTCAGATCACAAACCACACTGATGAACATAAAAGGCTGGTGATGAGAACGTCAGAGACTGTATCGTTTCAGTGCTTGTTACATGAATGATTCATTCATTAGGAGTTGTGATCAAAGTAGATGATATAAGCGACCCACAGAAGTGAGAAAATAGTGAGTAAAAGAGAAAGGATTAGGGAGTTAAAGGAGGAGAGAAATATATTGTTTTCTGTATCGCTGCTCTGCATTCTGTAGCTTGTTTTCATGTCAGCAGCTTTGAAAAAAGAAAAGGGCAGAATCTAAAGAGATTTCCATTACTCATGCCTCCAGCAAAAGTTGAGACGGAAACTATAATTAGACTAGCATCTCTCCACAGTCTTTATACTATTGTGTAGTGGCAAACAGGAGCACCTCACCACATACTGAGCAGACCCTCTGTCCCTGACAAACACAGGCCAACTCACACACACAAACACAACTGTGTGTGTTTGCTGACTTTTCTTTTCTTTCAGCAGATAGACTTTTGGTGCAAGAGCTACCAACTCATAAAAATAGTTTTAAAAAAATGCACCTCATCCACGCAGAACAGAAAAAAAAGATTAAGACCTCTCACCAAAGCGATGGGTATAAACATCTCCAAACGTAAAAACAAGAGGAAGTTCCCAACATTCGCAAAAAATAGACTCGTATTTAGGCGGCGCATTCAAACGGCTGTGACATCCTATTAAACCCTGTGCTGTGACACTCGATATTTAGCTCAGGTGCCTTACAGGATTACACCCGTGGCAAATTCAATGAATTTTTCAGCATGAGGGAGAGGAGGAACGCACTCTAGTGTTGGAGAGGTGCTGAACTGGATGAAAGTACAGGTGTGAGTGAAGAGTCGTGAAGCAAAAAATGATTTAATAATTTGGCATCGAGATGAAAGTCTTCTTCGGGCTAGTGAATTCGACTGATTGGACATGGAAAGGCACACACACACACACCTGCCGGTCTATGTACACGCTGTCACAGATGACAAACCATATCAGAGCGAAAAGCAAACCCTGAAGTAGAAGGAACGGCCTGCAGCGCTGCGAGGCACAGATCTGGGGAAGGTTACACAAAATGAAAGTTCCCAAGATCACAGTGGTCTCCATAATTCTTTAATGAAAGACATTTGGAACAAGCGGGACTCGTCTCAGAGCTGCCGCCCGGTCAAACTGAGCAATCAGGAGGGCAGCGCCTTGGCAAGAGAGGTGACCAAGAACATGATGTTCAGTCTGGCAGAGCTCCAGAGATCCTGAGTGGAGGTAGGGGAAACGTCCCGTAGGACAGCACTGCGACACGTCACTGATCTGGGATTTGTGGCAGTGTGGCCTGACGTGAGCCTCTCCTCACTTTAAAGACACATGAAAGCACCTCAAGGACTCTCAGACTGGGAGAAACAAGAGTCTCTGGCCGGATGAAACCAAGATTGAACCGTTTGTCCTCAATTCTGAGCGTCCTCGAGTTGCCCAGGGTCCGAACGTGAACCCGACCGAGCGTCTCTGGAGAGACCTGAGGACGGTCGTCCACCGACGGTCCCGACCCAATGTGAGCTGGAGAGGATCTGCGCTGAAGAATGTCAGAAAATCCTCAAACCCAGGTCTGCAGGGCTTGTCACGTCATACCATGGATCCGCCTCGAGGCTCTATCGCTGCCGAAGATGCTTCAACTCAGTACCGAGTTAAGGGTCTGAGTACTTTTAATTTTTTTTATAAAAATTCAAAAATCACATTTTTCGCTTTGTCACGATGGTGATTTGAGTCCGAATTACTTCCCGGATGCACTGTTTGTATATAGTGTGGAAAAAAACTGCATTTACAGATCCAGGTTAACAAACTCCTGCAACTATTTAATAAAAGCAAAACACCGTTTCTGGCACATATGCAATTACCTCTGAACAACAGATGAGTCATATCGCATTTTTAGATCAACGAACGATCAGTGAATACATTTTTATAGTCTTTAGCAGAACCGTGCCAAAATAATGTTGCTTGCAAACACAAACAACAGCAGCTGCTTTTGTTCAAATGTATTATCATTAATTAAAAACTGTGCCTATAACCACAGCGGTGAAAGTACGTTTGCTCATGAACTGTACTTCAGTAGAAATGTGAGCTTCTCGTACTGTAGTTTTTCCATTGTATGCTGCATGTGTATACTTTTGATCCACATTTTAGAGGGAAAGTTTCTACTTTTTATCCACTGCATTTATTTGACAGCTGCAAGTACTTTGCAGATTAAGTATATTATTTCATTGGATGCATTGTTATACCTAAACTACTCAACATTATATGAAGTAGTTAAAACTAACTTTACCTCAACCGACTGCAACGGTAAAATAAACTACTTACACATGAATGTGTATTAATAATCCAGTAATATACAATATAACTGTTTAACACTTACTGTGCAAGGGACATTTTTCTGCATTACGAATGCTTTTATTTCTATTTCGCTCTATTTCTACACTTTGCTAATAATACTACATACTTTTATTAAACAATGTTTTCAGTACATGACTTTTACTCTTAGAGGATTTTTTTTTTTTCCTCCCAGTATTGCTACTGGTATTCATCCTCTATTATTCTAGAGAATTAATTATTTCATAGATGAGGAATTGTGGAATGTGATCCGAGTGACAACGAGCACCCACTGCTTCTCCTCACCCACAGATCTCCCACATATCAGGTGTTCTAACTTGAAGCGATGACACTTCACTTCTTAAAGATAGAGCTTATACTGCCATCCCATGGTTACATATAATATTACACATGTCCACCGCCTGTAGGCCTTTTGTCCGATCCACAGTCACATTTTTAGAAGTCTAAACAACAATTAGCACAACATCTGTCTGTTGTTGGTCATACCGACGACACGCTTCATGTCGCTTTCACAGAATATGCAGTAAACCAACGCGTTTCTAAAATGCTTGAATCTTCTTTACATACAAGTTTACTCGATACCAAAAATGATGGATCTCGCTTGTTTCATTTAGAAATGTCTGCCCACAGCATGGCAGAAATGAAAACCCAATGTTGGAAACCCTTCGACAAAAAAAAATGTGCTTTTTGAGCAGAACATTTACTTACAGGGGAAACGCTTGTTAGCAGTAAAATAAAACCCCTCAAATATTTAGCTTGTTTGATGTGAAACTAAATAAAGACCACCACGGTTCCTTTTAACATGACTTGAACATTAATTACTTTCAGAGGTGGAAAACATTATACATTATACATGACAGTGTTTCCACCCACTTCAGAATAATTCAAATCACTAGGAGAGCCTTCTCTTTATTTCATACCTAAATTCAAAAGATGCCTTTTGCATATTTCATCAGAGTCACTGAATGATTCACAACATTAAGGAGACAAAGAGGGTGCACAAATTTGAGACTTTATATTGCACGACTGTATTTAGAATAAGTTCTCAGCGAAGACGTAATATAACCCAAATAAATTCTGACTTAACTGAACAACTTGAAATACTAGACTCTACATTGTGGATTATGTATAATTAATTATATCGTGTTTATAAATGGATATGCAGCCTTTTGTATCAGGATTTTGGGGTTTTCTTATTCATATTTTTGATTAATAGCACCGTTATGTCTGAGATCTACTGACTGTGGTAGCAAATAAGACATTTAAATTTGAGGATATGTCATTCTATATTCATGGATGGATGTTTTGTTTGATAACTTAACATCCTGACACTGATTTATAATTTGCAGTTTTCCTCAAATATTCCTAATAAAAAGGTCAATCAGAGAAAAGACAAAAAAACACTTCTGAAGTAATTCTATTTCTTTATTTCATACTTCATGTCAAGATATCTTTTTTTTTCATATGAAGTTATGCCTCATGACAAAAGAACGTGTTTAAAGAACGAAGGAAATCGTGGCTCACAAAATAAAGGCATTCTCTCATAATATTCTTTACAAAGTCATCTTACAACGAACGAAAAACAAGAACAATGTGTCGGTACGATACATCAAAAGCTCCTCGCTAAACCTCTGACTTGAACCTAACTGCGACAAAAGAAAAAAAAAAAAAAGAAAAGAAAAGAATGATCTGTACATACAAATACAGTTTAGCTCCTGAGATTCTCCGCGGGACGGAGTCGCTGCTCTAAGACTGCACCACCGCAATGTGAGCGCCAGTGCCAATTTTCTCCCTTTTGGTCATTTCAAAATAAGTGAAAGAGATTTAACCGTCATCCCTTCTCTCTCCTATTGTGGAAAACTGTACTTTAAAACGCTGCATTACAAACCCCCCGATGCCAATATTGCAATGGTGGACGATTTAGAGCAACGTCCGACCCGTCGTACGCAACTGGTGACGCGAACGATGAAACCGCAAACAGAATAAAAGTTTTAACTTCATCTTCCTGCGCTTGCTCGATCTCAAATCACCATCACCTGTCTCTCGGTTTCTTTGAAGCTGTCTGATGATCAGCAAGGAAAAACAGTGACCAGAGTTCCTCGTTAAGCTCATTATAAAAAGTAGATATGACGCGGGGTTAGTGTACAATTATCTCTTTTTCGAGGCATCGACAAACGGCTCTCTCTTTAGCGGCTGAAAACTTTGGTGATGCGAAAAAAACGGCTTGAGATACCTGAACACTTCACTTTTAATATTGCTTTGACAAAAGTTATCATATGCTGTACAATATTCACTGACGGCACGACCGTTTGACACACGCATTCACACATATGAAAACCTGACGAGAAGTTGGCGAGCAAATATGTACGCATGTATACGGGAGGAGCTGCAGAGACGACTCGTATGCGGTCTCTCCGATTTTGCCTACAGGACGAAGACAGATGCTTTATGGCTGGTACTATTACACTGTTTACATTTTCCACCACCACCTCCCTATCTTAAATCTATACACAACAAAGTGAGAATATTGGTCTGTGGGGGAGGCGTTTTTCACTGTTTTTTTTTTTTTTTTTTTTTTTTTTTTTTTTTTTTAATCTCTGTCTTTTCTCAAACGCCTCCCTTTCACAACTTCCTCCCCTCGGCCAGAGATAAACTGAGATCAATCGTCAGTTTTTTTTCCGCCGCTCGCAGGTCCAACATTTGGGTTTTTTTTTTTTGGACGAAGACAAACACGTTTCCATCTGTTAGGGAGATCTGTTCATCCAATAGATGCATTCGAGACGAGTCCTTCTTTTCTTTGCCAAAGCTAAAGTCCCAGTTGACATATCACTCAGTCATCTATAATCTGTCCTTTTTTTTTCTGCCAAAGAGTATGATGAAAAATCTGTTGTCCTAACTGAACCCACAAATAGTTGCCTCTTGCTGCTGATTTAATTCTTCCCCAGTAAGAAAGAGGGTAGGTGACACGTCCACTGCTGATGTCCTTCAGTTCTTAGTGTCCGTTAGTCTCAGGGGCCGAGGCGGGGGTGGAAGGGGTGGAGGAGCGAGAAGCGACCGAAGCCTTCTCTCCACCAGGACTGGAGACTGAAGCAACGCTGTCGGGGGCCTTGACCCCGGCCAGGCCGACAGGAGACACCCCGGCTGCTGCTGCTGCTGCTGCTGTGGCCGCGGCAGCTGCCCTGCTGGCAGTGATGGCAGAAACTGGTTTGGGTTGAGCCTGAAGTCCTGGGCTGCAGATGAGGTGATGCCTCTCCCAGTCCTTGTGCTGGCAGAAGGAGCCGCAGTAGCGCGCGGCGTTGCAGCCGCTGCATGTCTCGCTGGCTTTGCGGCCACAATTCCAGCAACACTGAGGAAGAAAGGAGAGGCCACATTAAAATTTTTATTTTTTTTTATACAGGAATTGAAAGCCAAGAAAGAAGTGTCTCACATGCAGACGTGTGTCTTTAAATAGGTAAGACTCTTCCAAAATAAAAGCGTAAAAAAGCTGTGAACTTAACGTTGACATATGATCAGCCTTTAAGTTGATGAACTTGTTCGCAAACAGTTGCGCTTGTACAGATTTTGGCAAATACGGAGCAACTTTGGAATTTCTACTGAGTTGTGTTCCTGGCCACCTGATGGAAATATCTGATTTAGCCGTGAAGTCCTGCACTATGTCTTTGTCTGTCGGCTGTTTGGTGCCGGACAAATAGCTAACAGTGGGGTTTTTTTTCACTGAAAACAGCTGTGCGCATCACAAACACTGACAGGAGTCATGAGAGAGAACCGAATATGTGAAGTTGCGTGCCAGAAAACCAAACCAAAGTGAGATGAAAGATACTGTAAAGTTCAGCAGAGCCGAGTGGAACAACGGAGTCGGGTGATAATTATGTTTGATTCACCCCTCGTCACTCAGATGTAGTCCTTTGATCCGCTTTTTACATAGTAAAAAGTTGGTTTTAGCAGCTTTTAGTATGACTGTGCACGTCTAATTGTAAGATGAATGTAGGTGCTTGTATGCAGAATCACTCTTTTTTTTTTTTTTTTTCAAATGCAGGGCTTAGACGTAGAATCGCCACAATCTCCGTCTCTGCTCACCTCACTGGAATCCTCCTGTTCATTGATGACCAAGATGGCGTCCGCTTGCGCCTTCTTCTTCGCATCAGCCAGAGTCTTTTCCATCTTAGCTCTCTCGGAAGAAATCATTTCAAAAGCCTTCTGCTCGGCCTCTGCTACTGCCTTCTGGACCTCGTCCATGGCCTGCCGCTTCACCTCATTCACCGCTTCTTCTATACAGTCGGAGGAGACACGAGTTTTAGGGTTTTAAACTCTGCACAATCGTATCAACAGAAACAGACCGCGGATCAGCAGCAGTTTCATGTTGCGACATTTTTCTCTGTAATCTTGATTAATACTTGAATAACATTACTTTCACGATTACCTCCGTATCTAACTTTAGCATTTTTCCCCGTAACACATCAACAGTTTAACTTTCAAATATGATGCTGTTTCTTACCGGCTTTCCTCCAGATCTCATCTGTAACGTATGCTGAGCCTGGCCGCGGAGCAAAGTCGCGCTGGGAGTCTGCGGGAAAGCAGAGACAGAAGGGATTAGCACCTGCCAAGGCTTATAAAGATATTAAGATGATTAATTGTTAAAAACACCGACTGACTCTGTGACTGACAGCTCAATTAAGGTAACAGGTGATCACAAAGAGAGCCCCCGGGAGGCATGCAGAGCTATTATCTTTGTCATCTGCTCTTTTATTTTGTCCTTGATGCAAACAAGTCCGTATCTAGGCCGCGCCGCCAACGGAATTGTTGTTTATCAGAGTCTTGGACTGATGTGAGATCTGACAGCTTTATAAAGGAATGTGTTTGGCTTGGAGGGAATTGCGGACCAACAAGCTGTGTCAACATTCTGTCTGTTCCCTCAAATCTCTCTCTCTCTCTCTCTCTCTCTCTCTCTCTCTCGCTCGCTCTCCCTGCATCTCAAGTCATTTGTGTGGCGCTACTGTGCTCTGCCTCTCCGACACTGCCACCTGGCTCATCTCCTCTTTCCTCATCTCTTATATCCTCCGTGTCACCGCCGCTTTCTTCCTTTCCCTTCATTTACATCCTCTCTCTTCAACCCAGCCTGCACGCACCCTCCCCGTCGCCATTTCCACCCCCACTGCAGTCTTCCTCAGCTCGAGCCCGGGCAGGCAGGCGGGCAGGCAGGCAGGCAGGCTTCCCGGCTGGGGGCCCAGATGGTGCTCAGGCGAGTCAGCCAGCTCTGGGTCTCTGAGCCTGCAGGACGGCAGAACAGCCCTTCTGTGGCCGATATGGCCGAGGCCAGTCCTGGCACCTGTCTGTGACTATGGACCAGCAGGGGGGAGGCAAGGCTGGCACTCAGAAAGAACCGTGCCAGTACACAGCAGACTGGGGGACTAACTGTGGAGGGACTCACTGACGCCCGTGACTGAGCTGCAATTCTACTGATGACCACTAGACGGCGTAAATAGTATGAAATAGAAGAAAGACTGTTGCTGTTCAGACCTCAAAGTATCATGTCCAGTAAGTTCACCTCAGGATATTCAAATCCTTCACTCGTATTATCTAGAATGCACTTGGCATTTAAGTTCAGCTTTTATATCTGTAGCCTCAGTAGTGTGAATCGCCAACATATCCATTTTTCGAGGATCTGAGATTGATGCTCATTTATGATGCTTTATTCAATGTTTTTTTTTTTTATTATTATTATTATTTTTTTTTTTTACATAAAAGGATCAGTTCACCCAAATCAGTGTCCGGCATTCAAAACTGAAATCGTGGAGCGTCACATATGAAATTCTATTCACTGCTGCGCTCCTGACCAATCTGAACAATAGGCGCCAATCACAGAAATGACCACATAATTGATGTTTTCTGCGCCATACCAACATTGCTCGAATTGAACATCGCTGCACCTACCCGACTCTGCAGAGTGGGGGCTGTGTGTCTTGGAGAAGGGAGCGGAGCCGGAGCCTCCTTTACGTGGGTCCTCCTGCTCGCTCGAACGCCGTCTCCAGTAGTTGAGCTCCTCGCGATCTGACTCCTGGCATCGTCTCAGCACGCTCACGGACCTCCGTGTCTTTTCCACCATGTCCACAATGCAGTTCAACACCTAGAGGATCAAGACGGACACGCGACAGTTTATTGACCGCTCTTTAAATGCAATATAATTTGAAGCTTAGTGTGTTTTGGGGATTGTTGTTTTCAATTAGCAGCAAAACACAAAATTCCTCGTTTCAATGCATCACATCCAGATTTGCTAAAGATGTGTCGCAGTGTTCACGCTGCTGTGAGAGGTTAAAAAGTCTTTATCGTAGGATCCTGGTAAAGCAAATGACATTTTACATTCTTTCTATATCACAAGCCATTAGCAGTAGTGGTGCCTGTCTGCAGACTTACATGGTCCAGATGCCTCCATTCATCAGCCCACTCTCTGTCTGTCAGTCTGTGGTCCACCGGCTCCTCGCGGTAGCCCCCGTTAGTACCTGATTAAAACACACACACAAGACAGACCACAGGCCAATGTGATTAACATTCTTTTTAATGTGAAAAGAAGCCACAAGCGACAGTAAGTGAGTGAAAGTTGTGTGCGTGTCTATATCTGTGGCAAATCAGCGCTTCTTTGTTTTTCCAAGACGACAAAAAAAACAAAATCATTATTTCAACACAAGATTTATTGTGGTGGTCATAAATTGGGATTTAATATTTTCCTGACTTAAAAAGGCAGCACCTTCTTACATCCAGAAATTAAGAGTGACAGCAATGGGGTAAAGTCAATGGAGAGCGAAGAAGTAAGAAGAGAAGAGAGATGAACTGGGGGGGTGGAGGGGGGATTGTGAGCGAGAAAGGTGGGGTGAAAGAGAAAAGGAGAAGCCTGTGATGCAAAACAGACTTCCAGCATCCAGAGCCTGCACACATCTGGAAGTCAGCTGTCAACCACACACGCATGCACATGCACACACACACACACACACACACACACAGACAAAGACACACACACACAGACACACACACTCCCCAAACGTCTCCCTTAGCACCTCCCCTTCTGGAGCTCACAGCATTCCAGTAGGGAGACACTCAGGCTGAGTGGAGTGGCTCCACTTCTAAACACAACCAGCCGGCCTGACACTCACTGAGGACCATAACACACACACACACACACACAGACACACACACACACACACATACACAAACACCCACATACACAAACACCCACACACAAACACACTTATTTACCCTAAGTGTGGAACTATCTGATTCCAATTCAGTTGTTACACAACACTATGACTCTAGCTATATCCAGTTGTAGATTTTACAGTAAAAACAAAGCGTGTGCTCGTTCAGAGCCCGAGAGACGTCTTGATACATGTCAGAGACACACACTTACAACAAAGACTTAGCAAACCACAATCTCTTAAAAATGGAGCAACAAACAGCCAACAAGAAGCCACATGCACACCAGGGCTGCTGAAAAGAATAATGATCACACACACACACACACACACACACACACACACACACAC
>CALSBV010010288.1:4847126-4869840 GCA_943590825.1 Bovichtus diacanthus
GTGTGTGTGTGTGTGTGTGTGTGTGTGTGTGTGTGTGTGTGTGTGTGCGCGTGCGTGTGAGTTAAGTGGCGGCAGGCGGGCGGGAGGCTGTCAGACAAGGGACTAAGGCCTCGTAAACACAGCACCTCTACCATGAACATATCAAGGTGTGTTTCTGTACGTGTGTGTGTGCGCCTGTGTCTGTGAGCTACTGCTGTTTCCACTGCGTGCTGACAAGCCCCAAATGGAGGGTAGATATACACCAGAGTAGAGCCAACCCTCCCTGCCTGGACAGTATGGCTCTGTTTATACACACGTGTAGACTCCAGAGATATATACAGGGACGGCTACACAAACACACAGACCACCCGTTATCGCTCACAGGATAAACGTGCGCGTTTACATGCAAAAAATGTTCATTTCAAAACGTATCAGCCACTTGCACTCGCTCCACTGTGAAGAACCAGATTAAAGTAAAAGGTTTGTTGAATAATTTGAATTTATGTGATTTGATAACAGGTTTAATGTCCACATGGATGCATGGTAGCATGTAACTATCATGTATTACTGCCACAAAATGAGGAGGAAAAAGCCCAGAAAAATAACTCATCAAGCCACCACGTACCAGGGAGTCTGGGCCGGTCTTTGAGCTCGCGGATCTCCAACATGCGTTGACTGTGCTCGCGGTGTAGGATGTGTGGTGCTGCAATGTCATCCAGGGCGTAGTGCTGCAAGGGCGGAGGGGTCGGGTGAAGCTGGGCGCTGAGGGGCAGCGGGTGGGCGGGGCTGTGTCGGGGAGCGGGGCTGATGGTGCAAATTCGTTTCGCGGCGGGCTCCATGGCTGCCGGTGGACGTTCGTGGAAACCATTCTCTTTAGCTCTGAAGAGGAGAGGGCGATTGGCGGTTAAAAAAAAGGCAAATGAACAGAAGGATGACAGCTGTGCGTGTACACTTCCACTTATAACATTTGATCTAACCTGTTGGGGCTGTGTCTCTTGGTAACAGCCTCCGGAGGCTCCATCAGCAGCTCGGAGGAGTCTGGAGAGGAGGCCATGGTGGTGCTCAGCAGGAGATGCTCATGCTGGGACAGATACTGCGCTGGGGTCTGCTTGGCTGCCCGTGCGCAGTGGAGTAGCTCCCTCTGCAGAAGGGGAAGGTTCGCCTGCCAAGAAAGAAAAAAAATTGGTAAGGTTTTGTTCTAATTTGCAGAAGAGTCCAAAGACGGGGAGGATGAAAATGAAGAAATCTTCCTATTTTTTTTTATGCGATTAGACATTGTTGTACCGGGTTACATGTCCGCTGTCTGTCCGACACACGTCAGTCATACCTCGCGCACTCATTCGGAGCACCGGTCAGCGGGTTATTAAAGTAGCAGAGGGGAGATCGGAAGCCAGCAGACCACCAGCACACTGTCGCAGCGCTAAGAGACACAGTGTACACTATGCCTACCGGGGAAGACGCCGTAGTGGGAGTAAGGGGGTTTTTTAAGTGGGGGGCACTGACTCCTTGAGGTCTGGCTGCAAGGCTCAATTTGGGTCTGGGTGTTGTTCTGTGGCTGCCTCCATGGTGGCTGTGGCTTCCCTGGCTCAAATGAAAATGAGTTGTGTGTGCTGCTGCTGAAGTCGGGTACAGAGCACACTGCGTGGATCACAGCATTGATATAGAGGCTTAGAAACGTAGAAACATTTCATAACAAATGATACACAGACTCCACTTCTACCTCATTCCTTACCTTCTCTCTCTTTTTTTTTTTCCGACGTGTTTATCTGCGACTGTCTCCGTCCTATCTTTCCATCTCGCTTTTGTTCCCTGCATTTCCCAAATTAGGAACAGACTCTGGTGTGTTTGCAATTACGCCACTTCCTCACTCCCTCGTTCTCCCTCTTCTTGAGAAACCAACTAAATAACCATGCCGTTCTCATTTTGTGACTCTGACCTCCTATCATGTAGCGCTTCCAGCCATTACCTAGCAGATTCTGTAAACCTCGGACCCTGTCTCCTCTCATCTATCCTGCTCTGTCTCCGCTCGAGACAGCATCTCCCCCTGCAGTTGTACCTTCTTCGCAAAGATGCTGATACCTTCTGCTTCATGGTCTACTCTCTGTCACACCCCTGTGCTCTGTTTTGCCCCCGTCTCCCACGCTCCCCTGCCTCCCTTCTTTCCCTGGGGCCCAGCTAGCGGACACATGTGCTGTGTGTCAGTTGAGCAGAGGGCTCTCTGGGGTTCAGCGGGGCGGATGCTGGATTGGCGGCGCCTTGGCAGCTGAATGCTCTTTTAAAAACAGGACAGCGGCTCCATATGGCAAACTGAAGCCCATAAAAAAGGGAAGGGAACACTTTATAGGCATGTTTCACACTTCCGAGTTCCCACTTTTCCCTCTCTCCTCCTCACCCGCCCCTCTCTCTCTTTTCCACTTCCTCACCCCCTAACTCAGTCCCATCTGTCTATTTCTCCACTACTCTTTCTCTCTTTCTTAAGACTCACTGCTCTCAAGAAGTTGGAATTAAGTTGTGGGGACCCCACCCCCCTCGTAATAAATTAGCAGAAGGAGGGGAACAGAGGTTTCTTGTCTCAGCGCTCACAGGCAGACAGATGGAGGGGCTCCAAAGGTGACTAAGAGGTAAGTGTGGAAAAAGAGCAGATTCCGAGCGCTTGAAGTTACAGCGGTACAACTGACTGAAGATTTATGGTCTGCTTTACCGAGGGGAGCTCCTAAAAAGTATACTCTTGCAGACTCCCCTGGTTACAAAAGGGCTCGAGAGGCAGTTTAACACACACACTCATCTGTTGCTTATCAAGTCAACACGCAACTATTATAACTCGACAGTAACTTTGAACCCTGGAGAAGAAGCTGTTTATTCAATTAGAAAACCTACATACATGCCTATTTATAGACTACTGCATTGTATCCTGGAAACACTGTAATAAAATGTAATGAAACTATTACTTTTCCATCATGAGTCGCACGCATGCGATTGCCCATGGGTTATTGAGATCATACCGAATGAGGGTTATGTTGATGTCAAGGACCATCTCTTTATTACTTGTTATTCTGCGAATAATGATGCGGAATTAGGCGACAACCTCAGACGAGAGAAGTGAGGGTGATTATTCCGAGGGGCTAACTAACCTCAGGGTGAAATGTTTCAAACTTAAACTGAGACGGGGAAGAAAAACACTGCTGCAAAGAAAAAAAAGGAAGTAGCCCAACTGAATAATGCAAAGCAAATATGGGAAGATGGAGGGGAGGTTGAAGATGTGTTTACCTTGAGAAAAGGAATAACAAAGGGCCGTAAGGGGAAGTTGGTGGCCTCCTGAAGCCGTGAATGGAACTCCTCGATGGTGACTGTCGAATTCTAGGAGACAGAGAAAGTGAGGTTGGAGAAGTCAGTCGAGCCAAGACATGACAAAACGCCAGACACATTTCCTACAAGAAATCAATCTTTTACACGCAAAACAAAACTTACCACGAGGGCCAGGACCAGGCTTCGGACGCTGTCTCCAATCTCAGGTGAGATGTCGTTGCCAAACTGCTGCAGCGTGGTCAGGAAACGTTTCAGCTTGCTCAGCTGGCGAGCCCCGCAGGTGGCCGGCAGCTGCTGGTTAGCAAGCGACGAGGAAGAGGAAGAAGATGGTCCGTTGCTGTAACGCTGCGGTGGAGATGGCACGGCATTCAGGGTTGGTGGGGAATGATGATTCCCATTGGTCACTTGGGGCGGAAAGGTGAGATGAGAGAAGGGAAGAAATTAATATTAACCCTGCACCAGTTGGACATTTAGCCTATGAATATAAATATGAACTTTGAGGTGGAAACGACGAGAGGAGTAACGCCGCGGGTTTGCTGGTTAGGGAATCAAAGAAACTCAAGGATGACCCTTACATGCTGTGGTGGAAAAGGAGGCCGGGCGAGGGCCGCTGGGGTTGACAGAGGGCAGGGGTGGCATCGTGGAGCTGGCGCTGCTGCTGGGGGCTGATCTGGAATGAGTCTTAGCATCCACAGGAGAACCGGGCATGGCAGGGCTCTTCTTCTCTCTACTGTCTGCAGAGTGGGAGAGAGGAGCGAGAGGTCAGCTGCGGGTCAAAGACCAGAACGCTTTTGGAGATATTGTTGTTGTTGTCCATTCTCTCTATATCCAACGTACAGCACACACGCACAAATGTGGAAAATAAGTTCAAAAAGATATCCATTTTGTTGGGGGAAAAAAAATAAATAAAATGATGGAATTTAACTCACTGAAGCGTCCACATGACGAATAAACAAGCAAATAAAAAGGCCACGTTTGTTTTCCCTATAAGCTCAATAGTTTCAATCAATGCAAAAGCTTTGGGTCTATAGCTACAAAAGAAAAAAAGAAAACAAAAATGCCCCCCCCCCCCCCTCGCCCAACCCACTTCACATCGTACAACACATACTGTCAGGGCACCAACCACCCTGCACCCCCCCATCAAAGAGCCAGATGTCTAAAGTTTAGCCCCTCACTCCCAACCATTCAGATCAATAACAGAAGAAATGCTGAAGAAGCCTATTGTATACGAGAAGAATGCCCCCTCATTGAGCTCCCCAGCAAATGGGGGGGGGGGGGCAGAGAGAGACAGAGAGAGAGAGAAAGGGACGGGGTTATTTCACGCTTTACTAACAAGATCGGCAAGGCTTTTGAATGTTAAACGCAACTTCTCAATATGCTATTGCCGCTGAATGAGACCACCAGATAAGGGGTATGGAGAAAGTAAAATGGGGGTGTGGCGGAGGGGAGATGTGGGATCAGAAGCCGTCTTTGTCTCCTGGAGATCCATGAAGGCCGGGTCCCGTCTCCATTTAGAGTGGATCAGACTTTTCTAACTGCTTCAAGAATGGACGATTAATAGACAAGCATGGTCTCACAGGTCATGGGTCAGTAGAGAGCAGCTTTTTAAATGTGGTTTCATGGTTTTAGGGCTTTGGCTTCAATGGCACCCATTATATCTTTTTCACAGCTATGAACTCTGCATGGCCTTGAGCCACAGGGTCCCACTTTATAAATGCTTAAGTTGGAAGGTTTAAGTCGTCAGTAGGTAACTCAGGAGAACTCCAGAGGAATTACACCCATTACATTCATAAAAAGCATTTTTAAGATCGTGTGAGGGCAAAAAAACATATGTAAAAACAACAACAGAAATCAATGCATTAAGAATTCAGAGAAAATGCAATTACAAAAGTATAAGAGAATAAACGAGAACGCACGCGCCCACGAAATAAACTTTTTCAACAAATCTTTTCGCCCTGCTTGCTCCCCGAGAGTCAATCTGCACACTTTCTCAATCTGCACTATGCAACTCATCTGTCATGTCTGTGCCTCATTATACAGCTTCGACTGTTCTTCCTTCTGTTCTGCAGTCCTCTTCACCCTCTCTTTCCCTGCAACATAGCGCCTGATAATGTAATGCGTACATCCTGAAAATGTAACAACGCTCTTAACTTGATCGAAGATGTAATAAAACCCAGTATTGTAATAACTTGACCAATAATGTTATAAAACGCTCTGACTGCTGTTCATTGACCCAGCTAGCAGCAAAGTACCGGTACGCAACTACGCTCTTCTAGGATTTCGAACTTTCTCCGGTGTATGGAGAGCGATGGCGTACAAGTTAGATATCAATGTCATGAAATGAAAAGTCAGGCAGTGGCTCAGAAAAGATCAGAAGAGATTCTGAATAAGGATCACATCCAATCACCCAACTTTCTCTCTGCATACCTTTTCTCTTACTTGCTATCTAGGTGAGAAATTAGTGAGATTAATGAAGCGCACTAGCACGCTCAATACAGTGTATAGAGAGTGATGGAGGTATTTTCACTTCAGTGCATGGATGTATAATAAGACTAGTGGTCCAAATTATTTTCTGACCATTTGCATATGGCTGTTTGGTGTTTAAGATCTACACTTTAACCTAAATAGTCATTCTTTATTCTCAAATCAAACATATGTATATAACATCCTCAAATTCTTAAAAACACAAAAAATAAAGAAGTCTAACAGTTTAGAAAAGAAATGAATGGCCAACCTCAAAAAGGGAATACATTCCCAATAATGTGTTATTACATTTTCATGAAATGATTACATTATTGGGTGCTACATGCCTCTTTCCCTCTCGATCTCTCTCAGCCCTGTGGCCTGCCTACCATCGCTCCACCTGTTCACCAACACAGGGGGCAGGAAGGAGGGATCTATGCAGACATTTGGACCGTCGTACCCACCACACACGCGGTCTGCCAGTGCACTGCAGGAAGCAGCCGTCAGCGCGCACACACACCGGTTCCAAAGCTACACACACTCCATCCATATGGCCAGGAAATTAGACTGACATCTCAATAACAGAATCAACGGGGCATATGGCCTCAGTGTCAAGACTGTTACCATGTAAACAACTTCATATATACACAGGAGCTAGGCTTTGGACATTCAGCTTGGGCTATAGTGTCGCATGGAAAATGTATTCACAAGTTGAGATGTTGACACACCATCAACAGTTATCCACTGGCAGTGAACGGTAGTTTTGTGTCCAAATAGACTGTCACCCTGGTAAAGCTTATCGTAGACCTATTGTGTTTGACTGACGGGTCCACGTGAGGCCACAGATCATCAACACGCACAACAGATACAACATGTTGTGCGTCCCATGTCAGTGTAGAGCGGAGAAATTAGGTTACAGCTGTGTTCGTGCAATCTTAAGATGTGGCATGGCGTGTTAGCCGTGCCAGAGGTAATGGCCAAAACGGGAGACATCAGGTGTGTGTGCGATGCATGTAGTGCTGACAGCCCACAGAGAATTGCCTCTGCTTGTCAATTAGATAGCGTACATAGCTGGATGACTTCATCTGGCTTGCGAGCACCTGAGTCCGTCATATGAAGTCACAGGACTCTCAGGGAAGGCAGCTGTTACAGCAGCCACAAAACACACACACACACACAAACACACACACACACAGTGTACAAAGTGGTCTGACGTTAACTCAGGTGAATGTTGGCTGAGAGGAGGATGTGGGGTGTTTGTTTGGTCCAAAGGCCACCTGTCATCTTTGCTCTAATGAAACAAAGGCAAGGTACACAGCGTTCCTCACTACACATAAACAGGATTACGTGGAAATGCCATGATGCATGGAAAACAATTTGAAGCAAAGTGGATAACGTTGTGAGCAGACCGATGCATACGGAATACAAATCTGGAAACCAGAAGGCTTCATCTACTCTTTTCTTTTTACGAAAAATTAATTCTGCTCACTGTTCGCTTCCTATTGTCTTCTCACATCTCGTGTCAACCTGGATGATGTACAAATAAAGTTGTCTAATTCTGTAAGTTACTTCACCTTACTTATTTGCTTTCTACAACAGTTGTTATTGCAGGGATGGAAAAGTCGTGCGCGTCTGTGGTGATGGCTGTCGTTGCTAGCCAGGTGTTCCTTGTTTGTTCAGCTTCAGGTGACGCCCGTCTGCATTAAAACATTCAATCGGCTTTAATTGCCTCTGACTCTGCAGGTGATGCTTTAGAATGAGGCTCATCAGAGCGAGGGATAAAGAGAGAGAGAGAGAGACAGAGAGAGAGAGAGAGAGAAGAGGACTATTCCCACTGAGCCACTACTGTGACTGAAGGTAATCCATTAAATTATGAAACGACTAGACAAATGATGTGACGAGAACATTCATTTGTCTCCTTACGTGAAGTGAGGATGGCTAACCTACTTTGAGTCAGTACAAATAAATGACTCTTGGTGTGATGTATAAATAAATGTGTTCAGTGTTAGGGTTCATTTGCCTCATGGTTCAACACTGAAGTTTAAACTTTCTGGCGGCTGTGAGTCACGAGGCATGTGTGTGCAAGGGTGTGTGGTGATGCAGGGTTGTGTGTGTACCCGCGCCGCACGGCAATCTCTGTCCTGTCAGTGCAGATGAGGTGAGAGAAGATGTAACGCAGGCCTGACTCATTTATCAGGGAGCAAAAAGACAATTCACAGCATGTGCAATGCTACAACTATGCGAGCCCAGAAGACATGTTAACATCCACAGACATACAGAGCTAAATTAATTAAACTTTAAAACAGCTTGTTTAAGGAATACTGACGAATGTTATATTTCCAGTAGACAGACGGGAAGATAGGGCTCGGGCATGTTTAGCCTAGCTTAGCACAAACACTGGAACAAGAAGAAAACCAAGCTAACTAACTAACCAAGCTTCATAAAATATGAATCACAACAACTCTAAAGCTCTTATACCAATGTTGTGTTGTGTGTGTGTGGAATGTATTGTAAAAGAAAACTAAACAAAGGGGTTTAGTGCGTTAGCTTATGCACGGTAGCTTTCTAACCAACAACAGTACAAGCGCAGCGACGCAGAAGTAATGTCCTCACTTTCCTAACTTTGAACAAAGCCGTGGGTGTTTTGGTGGGTGACTTGAAGGTTAGCAAGCCAAATGCAGGCTTATTTTTTACTCTTGTTGAGAGTGGTTCGCTTTCTCTATACAATGCTACTCTTTGCGGAGGCTACATGAGTGCAGATAAACCTAATCAACTTTCTAACTCACTGTAAAACAGCGAGCGTCAGAAGTCTGTGTATTCCTTGGAATAATAATAGCATTATCTTGTCTACTATCAAACTCATACAATTTGAAACAAACAAAGAATCCCTCATTTTGAACAGAGACCCAACAATATCAGCAATAAAAACAACATCTCAACTAAAACAGCAGAGAGCAGACCAACAGCAAGCGGAATAATATTATTATTATTTTTTAGAATTGTTAGAAGTACATGGAGTGGGAAAAAAAATGATGAGAATAAAACATTAGAAAAGATAAAGAAAAGTGGTCTTGCTTAGGGCAAAAAGGCAAAAAAAAAAAGGGACACGCTAACAGCTCCCTTAGCACCCATGCAACTGATGGGCGCTTCTCTCTCTCTCTCCTCCTCCTCCTCCTCCTCCTCCTCCTCCTGTACCATATGGATCTAATCGGCCAAGAGCTGGCCAGCTGGGACCTCCAACAGTCACCTGTGAGGGAGGAGAAGGGGGGTGCAGAAGGGACTGCTGGAGCCTCCTCCACTAAGCCAAGGCAGCCCCTCCTCCACACACACACACACACACACACACACACACACATACACACACAAACACACACTTCTGCCTTCCCTCCAAGGAGTGGAGGAGGACGTGGAGGGGAGGGGAGGGGAGGCACGAGGCGGCTGAATGCAAGCGAGTGGACTTAAATGCCGGGGAGACAAAGGCTGCACCTGGTCCCCGTCCGTCCACGCACACCACCACAATACAGCACACATCTGTTCCTCTATCCTGCACTCCCTCCTGACCTCCACACACACACACAAACACACAAACACACTGCAAAGACATGGGTGCATCCACCAACGCTCACACAACCACATTCACTTATAAAAACAGATCATTCGACAGTGCACGGTGTCTCTCGGTGTCAGGTTGTCGTTATAACCTCGTAGCGAAAGGACAGGTTCAAGGACTTAAGTATTTTAGAGACTTGTCAGTGTGTGCATTGTGTCAAATATCGGAGAACACGTGACACGTGTCCCCTCTGCTGATTTCAATCAACCTAATATATACTATTGCCCTCTTGGGACTGACACCTCCTCAACTGTTGCCGCAATACATTTGCCTCGATTCCACATAAGCGCTCGCCAGATACTTTTTACAATATGCAATATACTGGTTTACAAGATAACGACAAGCCACATGTTACAAATACATGTTTAAACAGGGTATTCAAAATACATCCATACTTTTTAAATTAACTTCTGTATTAAATCCCTCCTGAAGACACAAGTTGCCTCTGTATTATCAAAGTAACACTTTAACTGACCATGCAAGAGAGTTAAACAAGCACCGACTTTAATAAGAAATTAGTCTGCAAATTAGAGGCGCCAGAGTTGGAGAAGGAGGGGTGTACGCAGGGAGAGCAGTATGGGAGGGAGGGAATAACAAGGATAGAAAATACTGTTTTCATTTGGTTTCATCAGAAAGACAAGCCTGGTTGTCAGACTCTGAGCCAGGCTGTTTTTCTTGGCTCTCATTACCACCTTCCAGCCCTGTAGACTACATTTTTGGACAAAACCCAATGTCAACACTCTGCTCCTCATTCTGCTGGGGAGGGGAGAGATGGCAAGGTTGACAGTAAGGGGGAAAGCAAAAGATGCATACACGCAGGGAGTAGAAGTAGGGACACCTTTGGAGGAAGAGGCATGGGGAAAAACTCTGAAGTAGGTGAAGGAAGGCGCATTGTGACCTTAATGCGCACATGTGAAGAGGCACAGATGTGCTTCTCAAGTGAACTTGTCACATTTCCCTGTGGCGGTGAGAGAAGCCCTCGCACGACTTTGTCACTCAGTGAGATGATTACAATAACACTACTGCTGTAAAAAGGGACCTGGGGATGGAAATGTACTTAGTGGCAGAGCGAGAAAGAAAACGAAAGAGGGGACGGCAAGGCAGACAGACGTCGTCCATAAAAACTAAGAATGAGCAGTAAAAGAGGCACAGTGATGTGATGCTGGAAGCAGAGGAGGGAGAGGAGGTTTGGCAGATGCTGGACAGCGAGAACGGACAGTGTCCACGTGTACATGAGGTCAGACCGCTGGGAGAATATACTGGATGGGAGCTGAAGTTGGTGACGTTACACTCCAAAACAGTAGAGTCGAAGATAATGCATCTTATCGCCTTTCACTGAGGCTGCGTTTTCGTAGTTCAAACCCTGTCAAAAAAATATCTGGTTCTTTGATGAACCATAACATAAACCTGTAGCGTTGTTAAAAATTGTCAGAGACTCCCATGTCCCTATGTTGAAACGAAAGGGCAAAAAGGAGGCAAACTAGTAGCGTTCAACAGCAGCGCCTCCCAGTTCTCAACTCTATACAGTTGTTATTACTCCTAGATCTTTTCCCCCGATTACAATTATAAGCAGGCAAGAAGGCCCATATTTTGACTAAATGTAGTCAAATGATATGTATTTGATGTAAACTCACACACTTGTGTAGTTGCATTCGACCTCTGTCACATGCTCCACTGTCACTGGGTCAAATGGATGCGTGCTATTAAGAGGGGCAAAGACTTTAAACACAGACGCATGCCTGCGTCACAGACAGCTGAGCCACGAGGGATCTGGAAGTGGATGTGTGTCATGGGTGTGTGTGTGTGTGTGTGTGTCATGGGTGTGTGTGTGTGTGTGTGTGTGTGTGTGTGTTGGCCTCATTTACCAGGTGTTGGGTTTGTCATTGGTTTAGTGGAGAGAGGACAGTTATCCCTGAAGTAACACACACACACACACACACACACACACACACACACACACACACACACACACACACACACACACACAACACACAACACACAACACACAACACACAACACACACACACCTGTGAAATGGCGAGCCTGGGGCACATGTACACACACCCACACAAATAAGAACTGTGACAAAACAGAGACAATTCAAATCTGTCAATCATGACCTCGAACCACAATGCTGTGACACACACAGACACACACACACACACACACACAAACACACACACACTCTCTCACACCAGCTTCCCCTCTCCAAGGGCCAGTAGATTATCTGCCTATCTGGTTACAACCCTTCTCACCTCTCCGTAACTAATTGGTTAGCCTGCCCATCAATCATCTTGAGCCTGGTGACTCTTTAAACCCAAGACAGCAAAGCGAAAAACAATCAGCTATATGGAAGTTTAACAGCACTAAAGTGGAGTTGTACTCTTTTTTTCTCCTGCATGTTTATTCTCAGGGTGAAACAAAATTACATGATGTCAGAACAGACTTATAGAGCTCCCCTGACACGCAGCGAAGATGTATATCATCATGTGTGTCTGGAGGCTTAAGACTGGGTGGCTCCTATACACTATAAACCCAGACAATCAACTTAACCTGCAGCCAGGCAAAATGCTGCCTCAGCCTCATCTCTGTACCTCGGTAGACGTACATACGCAGACACTCGCTCTGAACAAGTAAGTCACGGTAGTCCATAAAACAAAATACGAGCTCGAGACATGAGAAAACAAAGCACGCATTAAGACGGGTCTGTTTCAGACCAGGTGTCAGAGGCCTCAACAGCCAAATGGCCCGGGCTCAGGTCCAACCAGATGTTGTTATCACCACAGGACATGCTGAAGACATTTAGTCCTTCTTGACCCAGACTGAGCGCGTTGGCGCAGTGACTCAGTAGGCTTTGTGCTGAGGTTACTTTGAGGTTTTTAGGCATTTCACTGACGTTTCACCAGAGAGACTTACAATAAACGTGTCAGAGGTTCTTGACAGGATGACGGTTGACGGATGTACACAAGTTGTTTTTAGGCATCTTCCCTTTCAGTTTTCGGACTCAAAAAAGCAGTATTTCCCCACACACTACTTGCTTCCTTTCATGTCACAAGGCATATCAGGGTGTGCAATGTTGGCTGAAAATGGCTTGTCAGTCAGACATGTTGTTGTGAAGCACACTAAAAGTCAGAGCACATAAGCAACGCTCATGAAAAACTACAATACAATTCTACGTATCGTATTGTAGGGGAAAAAAACCGACATTTTCCTTTCCCAAAGCATGGTCTACAACACGGATGACTAATCTGTCACCCTCAGGTTTTGGGGATGAGCACTAGGTATGGTCCATAGAGTCCATAAACAGAGCTGTGTGTGAGCTTAGCCCAGCTGTATGAAAAGACCAGAGCTCAACAACCGCTGAGAGCGACAGATAAGTAAAACAATGAGGCCAGTTGTGCTCAAAACAATTGAGGAGAATAAGACAGAGATAGCTGCGGAGGATGAGCGTATGTTTGTGAATGTGTGTGCAGAGGCGGTGTTTTGATGAGTGTTATCATTGTGTGTATGCATATTGTATGGCTTTGAAAGCAGAAACGGTATGTCTAAGAACACGGTGCATATTTTTAGCATACTGAACGCCTTGATAACACACACACACACCGTTTGCCTTGATAGTGAAGTAAGATTATACTGTTGTTCCGATATAACACTGTCTACTGCAAAGCGTCACGTGTGGGTGTCTACTTTAGGTTTTGTAGTGTCAGCCAAGCAAATAAAAATATTCTTCGTTTGTTTGTCAAACTACGCCCACAGTGAAAGGCAGAGAGAGAAAGAGAGAACATAATGACTCTGACAGACAAGTCATGGATAGAGGCTGCACCACCCATTTCTGGTCCACCCACACACCTAACAACACAAGCACAGATATGTTTTGCTCTCGCCCGTCTTCTCAAGAATCAACTCTTGACTTGGGTTTTTTTTATTGCAGGGAAAAAAAACAGTCTTTCCAGGAAAGTTACACACGTTTTAAAAGGCATCCTGTTTGTACAGTCAGTTACACCTCACCACTCTCATCAACCCCAAATGTAAAAGGAGGCCATTTCAAACCACCGAGCGCCGAAAAACCGAGTACATGCCACCATAATTAGACAAATGTCCAGTGAAGAGAGTTGAACTGGGGATTGGTGGACTAAACAACAGCTACAATGCTAACATTTGGTTGCTAGAAAAACAACACTGCTGGATTTTATTTCGTTAAAACTATGGTTCATGCCGCTTTCAGAGTTCACTTAAAACTTTCCCCATGTTTTTTGCACCTAGGAAAGGCATTCAGTACTATATCACAGATACCAACTATGTACCGATTCCATGTCTTGTGTTCACGCAGACGATTCATTTCAAATTCAGAACTTCGGTCCTTGCATTGATTTGTTCGAAGAATTCAATTGAGGTCATTTTAGAGCCTTTAAAGCATGTGCTGATACTCTTCCCTCTCAGACCACACCAGCCCAGTAAATAGAGTCCTTGTCTTGGGTCACTGCGTGGGTCTCTCGTGCCAGCAAGGGGTCACCGCACCCCTGCAAGAGACCTCTGACTCATGCACTTAGCACAAGGAGCGGGGCTCCCTTCAATGTCAATGGGGTTGCAATAGGAGCGATGGGGGGAGCGCAGGTGGTTAGATGCTCATTGACACAGATACGCATCTGCACACTCACCAACACACACACACACACACACACACACAGAGCCGTTGATACTGTCAGGAGACGTTCCCCGTGATGAAATAATCTTTCATTGCGCTACTTGTAGTGACTGAGAGGTTTCTGTTAAGTGTTGACCCAACCCTTTCATGCCCACACACGCACACACACACACACATTCAAACGCACAACCTCTCATTGAACCCCCGGGGCCAGATATCACAGTCCTCGCCACTGGAACTAATAGAGCACTTCCTGCATCAAACTCTTGAAGCAGCTGCTCTGTTCCGTGTGTAAGTCCATGTGTGTGTTTTTAAAAAAAAAAAGGGGGGGGTGGGTTTTGTGCATCAATTCTTCAAATAATACCATAGTGAGCAAGGGTGGTCTGTTGCTACATTTATTTCTAAACTTTCAGCAGATAGCCCACAGCTGGGAGGGAGGTCAAAAAGAAGGGGAAAGAGTAACGCCACAGAACGCTATGAGACGAGCAACCTTGTACTTCAGCAGACACAATGTCTACAAGACACCTGGTACACACATGCACAGGCACTCACTTAAGACTCAGCCATACACATATACAAACTTCAAAGCCACATAAATCCACGACAAAAACAGTAGCTGCCGAATATGTAGAGGCGAAGCTACATTTCTAAGTAACATCGACGCCACGTCCGTGATGTTCGGACAAACACACAGATGCAGAACAGTGTCTGCTGTCACGAGTGTGACAGTGTCCAGCAGACCAGACAGGGGTCCCTGCTTTGAGTCTGTGCAGCCGACAGTTAGTCGCTCCTATCTCCCTGATGGACTGGCCTGGCCTGGCGTAACACTAGCCAGGTCTCCTCTGCCTTTTCTCTGTCTGCTGCTCCCACATACACACCTCCTCGCTCCACGCACAGACACACGTGTTCATGTTTCGTTACACTTTTAGACAAACTGCCTTTCTCCAGCAAAGTAATGTGGGATGGGTAAAAAAAATAAAATGTTTAAAAGTTACCCATATCAGAAAGGGTGTTCCTACATTGTAATTCAAGTTAGTTATACACAATATTAATAGTGCGACAATGTGACATTTGCACTCAGCCGGGATCCACATTCCCACTGATGTCTGTGTTGTGTAACATGAAGGCACAGCATGAAAGACAGGCAGCAGTTTCCCTCCTCTTCCCATATGTCTGGGATACTGTGTAACAGATGCACACGTCTTCTTTACCTATTTCCTTTTGCTCTGCTTTGCATGTGGAAAAAGCGTATTACAATATGAGTAAATGACAGCTGAGCGAGATAAGCCCCTTTCCCACATGGAGCCAATCCCATTGCTGTGTATGTTTGTTATTTAGTCTGTTCCTACATATCATAGTCATTCCAGGTGGAATTGACTTTTCTTCTGCATGTTACGAGTGAAAGCAAATGGCTTGGGATAAAGGAACAACAGAAGTCTCTACAGTTGAGAATGTAGCTGCGTTTGTGCTCACTAAAGAAGTTTTCAGGAGAAAAGAAATCTCAGATATTGGTTTGCCAAAGCATCCTTTAAAAAAACAGATCTGCTACTGCTACAGATGTTCACACATGAGGCCAAACACTGATAGTTTCAAGAACAAATTCTGGGCTGATTTAGTGGCTAAATGGCGTGAGAGAAACAGACAATGGAAAGGGAACATGTGGACTACCTCCACGCAGTTCCCCTGAGGAATCATTCCTCAAAACTAAATGTCTCCCTCAAGAAAATAACCATATCAAAAGACAGCGAGATAACCAGAGCCTCCTATGAAATCAGTATTTCATCCATATGTCAGCAGACGTTTGTGTGCACCGGTTTAAAAAAAAAGCAAAAAAAAAAAAAAAAGCAGGCAAATTCATCCCTCCTACCTCGGAAGATAAGGATGAAGAGATAAGAGGAGAGGATGAGGCACCATCTGTACAGCAGCACAGAGCCGCTCTGGGAATTAGGATGGAACATACACACACACGCACGCACACACACTGCGCACACAAATGCACCGTTTGCAAAAGCGGACACGCTCACAACTAGAGGTAAATGAACACCATTCGCTGTGAATACACTGAGAGAAACACGCACAGAGACGTGTAAATCCCCACTCTCCTCTCCTACCTCCACTCTAGCAGAGTCCACTCTTCAGTCCTTGGAGAAAGTCCGCTGCAGTGACGGGGTTTCGCTTTCTTATCCGTTTCCTTTTTGTCTCTTTCTGGGACTCCACGCCTTCATATGTCAGGCATGTGTTTGCATTCCCACATATGTGAGCTCCAGTGTGGCGAAGGCCAGAGCCAGAGACACAGATGGCACCCAGATGGAGACAGAGAACCGAGTGGACCAGCGCTACGCTGCACGACACGCACACTCTCCCTGTTACTTTCTTTCCGTGTCTTTGCTGCTTCTCTTTCTCCCGTGTGAAGCTCTCTCTCTGTGTTGCAATTTTCCTTCCCCTCAATCTACCCCTGTTGTATTTATTTTGTCTTTAACTCTCTCCTTCTCTCGCTGATTTCGCGTCCTCTCTTGCGCTCGCTCTCTCCAGCTCTGAGCCTCCCACCCTCTCAATTTCTCTCTTTCGGCTCTAGCTCCTCCCCTGTTTTCCCACACACTGTCCTCTCCTCTGTTTTTGGGCCGGCAACGTCACAACCCCCCCCCCCCCCCCCCCCCTCCCTCCCCCCCTCCTCCTCCCCCCATTCCACCATGGATCCTGGCCAATCATCCACTGCTGACTGGCTCTATTCAACCTGCATTCACCGGCAATGGCCCCTGCAATTAACATAACTAATTGCTTTGGCACCTAAAGGCTAAACAGGAGGCTGTGCCAAGAGAGACAAAAGTGTGTGTGCATGCATCTGCATGTGTGTGTGTGTCTGTGCGAGGGAGGGGGGTCCTTTGCAACACCACTCCCTGCCTCCCCTCCCCTCTACCCCTTCAAGAGAAGAGGGGATCTCCCTTTAAAATGTTTTTTTTTATACTAACTACCCCCTCCTTCCAGGCTCTTTCATTGATGCCCTCTTTTGTCTCAGCTCCTTAATGTGGCGCTCAGCGCTGCCTCGCCAGCCAACCCATTGGGGGACACTTAAGGAGCATGAATGAGTTATTCTTCTCTCCTCTTCTACTCTCTTATCCTCCGCGCTCCATCTTCACTGAGTTAAACTTAAATCACTGTCTGATTGATGGCCGGCCTCGCGCACAAGTGTTGCTGCAGGCACAATGCAGGTTAAGATAATGGAACCTGGCAAACTTTATTCCCTCTCTGAGTTTACTTCTAGAACGTGCAGAGGATGGTGCTCCGTTCATTTTAAGCCTGTGGCAAATAAGGCAATGATCTGCTTTTAATTAGACCACCGACAATTGAGAGAACATGATCGACGTGTGAGAATTCACAGGCACTTGGCGGAGTAAACAAACAAGCAAATGCTGTCGGATAAATACAAACAGTTCATTAGGAGAAAGTGGCCCTTGTCTTGTGGCCTAATGCACATTACACACTTATGAACACCACTGAATAACTTGTGTAATCCTTTTCTGATCTACCCTTGAGAAACACAGGTGAAATTCACACCAGCGTGATTGTTTCCAAGCAATTACAACAACAAAAAGGCTTATTGTGGATCACCATATTTCTATGGGTTGTCGAAAACTAGATTTAGACTGAATAATCACCCATAATAACCTCTATCTCCCCTCCTCTCTCCTTGTAAGCCTGCTTTATTCAGGGTGCATCTGGTCAGCCAGCAGGCTCAGAGGCAGGGCCAGGTGGCTGAGAGAGAGAGGGGGGGGGGGGAATGGAGAAATGAGGAAGGCCTTGCATACTGTAACCCACATGCGATTGTAGCACATGTGAGCTGCAACTGACACCACTGACGGACAAAAGCTACGAGCAGATTTAGATTAAAACCCAGGTGTAATGACAGCCAGGTGGCAGATCAGTGAGCACGTCACTGGAGTGCTTTGCCGTTTTCTCCATTGTAGGCTGAAAACAAAGTTAAATAACGTCTGACTTCCCCTTTATTTTTTTTAGAAAAAAAGCGAACTTGCCGGAAATTCGAGGTTTCTGCACAACAGTGGCAATAAAAAAAAAATAAAAAAAGACTCCTGTTAGCTCAATAACACGAGCAAGATCATTTTTGAATGACAACATAATTAATTCCCCAGAAGTGTGTTCCACAAGTGTGCCAATCTCCTACCTCCAGCTATCACATTCGTGTCAGTTTCAAAGCATCTCATTTCCAAACAAAACAAATCAGCCATACGATCAACAACGCTCGAGCTGCAACCAACAATTTATTTTCAGTATCAGTTCATGAAAATCAACGCGTCTCTATTCATTGTTTGGTCTTAACGCTGTCAGAAACGAGCAGGCGTCAGCTAAGCCTTTAAACGCTCTAATCTGCTCCTCCAGCTGAACTTCCTGGATCGTATTTCATTGTCTTACCTGAAGCAACACGCCCCCAGCAACGCAGACATGTGCATTGGTTTAACGAAGGGCTGCTCTCGGCCTGAATCTCTGCTTACCCTTGAAGGAAATGTGAGAAGCTGGTTGTCATCGTGACGGGGGGGGATTATACAGCAGAAGGTGTCGTTGTATAAGGGATCAATAAAGAGAGGCTACAGGAAATGCAATTTTGGATTTAGAGGCAGCACACAAGCAACCACTTTTTCCTTTCCCCACGCGTGATCGTGCTCAGAAAGGTACGAGCAGTTTTACATATGCAAAGGTCTCATGCGGCACTTAAGCACTGAAGTATAATGGCCTTAAGTCTGAGTACTGCTCCTATCAAGAGGGTCCCACACGAGGAGTGTAAACAGTACTGTGCATACAATACTTTGTATGCACAGTACTGTATGGCTTCCTTTTACTGTAGCTGCTCAAGCCTCACACAGCTGTTTATTGTGTGTGTGTGTGCGAGCGAGATAAAAAAAAAGTGGGAGAGAGAGAGAGAGAGAGAGAGAGAGCGGCAGAGTATGCAGCATCTGTTTCTGTTCACACGCTCCCTCGCCAAACTTCCACTTTTAGACAAAGTAAACAGCATTTTTTAGAGAGGACAAAAAAATGAGAGGAGGAGAAAGAAAGCAAGAGGGACTAGTGGATTTTAAGACTTGGTGACTGAGTAAATGAGATAAGAATCACCGATGTGAGAACATGAGATTTCTACGTGCGTGCGCGTGTGTGTGTGTGTGTGTGCGTGCGTGCGTGTGTGCATTTAAAACCAGAGAAGAAATAAAGGTTGAGTATAGTATGTGTGGATGTCATTTTCATGTATTTGCATTGCTTCTTTTTTTTTTTTTTTTTTTTTTCTCACTTATGTAATTTAAAGACATTTTCAACACAGGTGAGTTAACAGTAGCGCGGCCTCAGTCGTATAATAATTCACGCATCAAGAAAACAAACGTGTAATTGATCGCAAAAACATTCACCTTTAACACAGTCTTTACACTCCTGCATAAGTGGATGCACATGTCCCGCTAGTGAAAAAACAGTTTCTTAAAGCCCATTATCATAACAATAGATGCTGATGCAGTCGGCCTATGGCTGCATGAACTGCCATAAAGAGGCGCTTCATGTGCTGAGGATTGGAGACTGCATCTGTAAGAGGGGATGTAATGGCTAACCTCCATTTTATTAAAAGGCTAATTAACCCGGGATGGCTGGGCTTTCACACCAACATTAGCCATACAGCCAAACAACAACAGTGGGCTCTATCGATGTGGCCGTGTTGCAACAGGTAACGAAGATAAAACACCAACAAGTTTAAAGGAGTAACACTCGTTAAATGAATCACAAGAGCTGAGGAAAGTAGCAAATTGGCACAATGATAAAAGGCACACGCTACAAGGTTTTTAGGTTCCATGCCAACATTAGATCGGGTAACACTCTTCAATTCCTGATGATTGCAGAGCTGCAGATTTTCCACTCTGTCAATTGGTCCAGTGAGTAAGAAACCCTAAAAAATGTTGCCACGGACAACAGAAATATCCTGTTTTCCCCCATCTGCCCACGCGTAGCCGTGACCCTGCTCTCATCCCAATACATGTTGACTATTTTAATCAGCAGTCTTCCAGTGTAGCTAACGTCAAGATGGAAATCGGGAAATGCGAGATATCCTCTGACGATGCAAGGTCTCCTGGGTAACAGGCCACAAAACAGAAACTCTGCCTCTAACACAACAACTACAACTGGAATCACACTGATGTCCATAAGGCAGGGTGAGAGCATTGTGTTCTCAGCGTTGAGGGGTTTGAAAGATTTCACAGCTACTTTTGCTTCCAAATCAGTGTGAAACGATGACAGAAATGTTCATAATTAAAAAATAACAACAACTGTGCTGTCGATTTATTGTTCTTCCCCAGCCGCAGCTTCCTACTGTCAGAAGCTGTCCCACGTAACACTGTTTTAAGCCAATCCCTGTACATTTTTGTGATCAAGTTGAAAACACTACAAAGACAAATGACGGACGTACGGTTGCCACATGTATGTATGAAAAAAGAAAACTAGGTTCAATAACCAACCAATCAGATAGCTGAATAGTCTCAATGGCAGCCGATAAGAGCCGACTGGAACCAACAGTACTGGACACACAGCAAACAATGTAATTGTAATGCTCAACAATGGCCAAAGAACATTGGTTTACTGTGTCAGGGAACCTTATAAAAATTGTCATATACCCCAATGTCTCTCTTTCCATTTCCTCTCTCCCTCCCTCTTTCTGGCTATCTGATAAAAATGTCACTTTTGGTTAATTATCCATCTTGTTGCTATTTTTCCCACCAAGGCTCATAATTGCCGCCCCCTCCCTTCTCTCTAACCATCTTACCAGCATGGCTCCCCTCCCTCTCCTTCCCCTCTTTCCCTCCATCTCATCACTGTTCAGTCTCCTGGTGTTCTTTAATCTGATGCAGCCATAGATTTCCCTGTCTGATCTCGCATGGTCACATTTTCCATTACATCTTCTGCAGCATATTTATCGTCATTTTCGAGGTCCATGCCTGTCAGGGGGACCATTTACTGTAAAAAAAAAAAAAAGAAACAACGGAAAAAACAACAACGCAGTTAACGGTCAAATCAATGCTTCTCGCTAAAATATGGGCTTTTTTTCTCTCTGTCTGCAGGCTAAGATTCATGATAGGCAAAAAAACACCTAACAGATTTAATGCATGTGTTGGTTCTGGACAGTGAACTTTAAAGAGTGGAAGATGGCGAAGGAAAGGATAAAGTTTCTATTTGCTTCTATTTTAACGTTCTCAAAAACTTAAGTTCTTAAAAAATCTATTCTTCTTCTTCCACACTTAGTCCACTGCCGTCCTGTGGAGTTTGCTTCTAAACAAACTCAAGTTGTGTTTACGTTCCGTGTTACTCATCGAAGCCCATTGTCCTTGAGACAAGGTGGCGTGTTACTGCCACCTTGACCAGTGGAGGAGTGTGACACCGTTGGTGGAACTGTTTACAGTGCGTTTTGTGCGTGTCTTCGGGCGCGTGCACGAGATAAACAAAACGTGGACCCACTCGTCGAAAAACAGCTCCATGAACCTTCAAATTGCAGTTGGCAAACCACAAAATGGTTCTGCTAGGCAGTGTGGCTGAATGGATAAACCATTTCACAAACATGCCGATGACACATAGACTTGGTTTTCAGGGCAGAGCTTCTAATTCTGTGTCTGTGTCTGTTGTCATTTAGTATGTGGTTTGAAATAGCCAATCATAGGTGGTGTGTTGATATATCTGCTTCTGTGGTCAGATGAATCTATGACAACGGCTTGAATACACGTGTTATGACCTTGTATGACGATCACCCGACATTAAAGTAAACACAGACATGGATGGCGACAGGGGAACGTTTGCTTCTCGAGGGCGATCCATACCGCGTTTGTGTTTTCACATCCGTCTCGGGGAACAATTATGCCTCGATCATTAGCTGAGAGTTGAACGAATGGAGGCTTAGGAGGGTTTACGCACCGCTGGCGTCTCGCGTCGTGTGTGAAACTTGGGGAAAACATTTGTTAAGCCGGTCTTTTGAATATTTTCGAAAACCTTCATTGTTTAAATTGGCTAGCAGTTCTTCTCTGCCGGTTGCCATGCTGCATTTTTTGGCACATCACTGGCAATAACCTTATTACATCTGCACAAGCGTGCGACACTACGTGGAGTACGAAACAAATCAGGCTCATCAAAACATGACTCCGTAGTGTCAAAAACTTAAATTGGTGACAGACAAAAGTACGTGTTTGTCATAGGTGTGTCCCCGTGAAATCGCACCATTTTCAATGCATTTCCCAATGCGTTCACTTTTTAGGGCGTGTTGTTGGTCAACAATGCTTACATTGTTCGGACGGAAGGCCTGCAAAACAAAAGCTCTGCATTAGTTTAGACGTGGCCTCGGGTCAAAACTTTATCGATTCCCTCAAGACTCATTCACAGCTCATCCCAAGCATATTACAAAAACAAAAAACAAATGAGTGGCTGGTCAGGAGGGGGGGGGAGGGGGGGGTCCCACGGTACTCTGACACAAAACACCCGCTGACTGGTACTTTACCCCCTCCTGACATCCCACTAGACCAAACACGCCTCTCCCCTCCCCTCTTTCCCCACAGTCCACCGACCCGCCCTTGCCCCCCTCTGGCCGTCCATTCCACGACTATTGTGCCCTCCTTTTCAGCCATCCTCATATCACCCAAAACAAATGGGTCCCGTATTTTCCCTTCACTCCTCCCCCCCCCTCC
>CALSBV010010288.1:4869940-4918191 GCA_943590825.1 Bovichtus diacanthus
CTCTCTCTCTCTCTCTCTCTCTCTCTCCCTCCCTCTCTCTCTCTCTCCCTCCCTCTCTCTCTCTCTCTCTCTCTCTCTTTCTCTCCTTCACTCGGTGCCGATGAAAGGCAGGCATTGAGCCGGCAGTGGCATTCCAAAACCTCAGGCCTCGGCTCCAGTGTGTCTGGCTATTCAACACTGCTGGGAGCCATTAGTTTAAGTAAGGTCTGACCCGCCTACTCACCCACGGAAAACCCTCAGATCTCCTATTACACTCCGCACACAGAGGGGAGACACACTGCTGCAACGAGCGTGTGTATGCGTGTAAACACAAGACAGGGACAAATAACAAAGAGTAAATATAAGAAGTGCGGGTACCAGGGAGAGAGAGACATGCATGCACGAGTGTGTTTATGAGTGAGAGGGAAAGTGAGTGAGAAAGTATTTGTGTGTTGGTATGAGAGAGGCAGAATGAGAGCGTGGCTGCATGTGTGCTTAAAATTTATGAGCAGTGGGTCTCATGCTCACTTGGCTGCATCTTCCTAAAGTTTCCACACAGGGAGGCCAAGTGCGTAGCCAGACGCCAAACCCTTCTCACCAATAACTCCCCTTAAACGATATTCAACAACCAACGCACTTTGCAAGTCTCTCCAGCCGCTCTCTTGTTTAACTTATGTACCAGATACGCTGTCAGGGATATCCATCTATGGCACTCACAGTTAAAACGTTAAATGTAGCCATTTCTTCTAATTGGAAAATGATACCGCGGATCAAAAACGTGCCAGCCTCACCCTATTGTTGGCACATAAAAAGTGAATAGGGCTCATAAACAACTCCATGTTTGGGAGAAGTTGTGTGTTAAAAGAGCGTGCGCTCGCTAAGATGTAGACAGGCCCACACACAGACGTAACACATACAGTGAGTAACTATGCGCTGGACATTCCTGTCAGTACAACAGGCTTTATTTTAGTGACAGTGCTGTGTATTGTTCACAGCTGGCCAGTAAAAGATTTGTGACTTTGTCACCTTTTCTTTTTACTTTATAGGGAATTAATCACGGCTCAAAACTGAAATTTGACATCATTTATGGGTTAACTCTTTGTAGAGGGTGTCAGTTTATGAAGACAAATCTTCTTGTTCCCACGGTCACTATACCCACCAATACAACATGTGCACTGTGCCCCTGTGTTTACATCTTACATTTTCTTTAAAAAGCTTGATTAAATAATTATAATAATTCATCAATTATTTTGAGTGTAAAGTTTACTCAAAAACTAGTCTGCAAACAACTTTAGCAGCTTGCCTTGAATGTTGTCTTGCAGTTATGGAGAAAAAAAAGTCTAGCCTTGATTAATTAAAGAACGCACAAATATCCTTTAATGTTTCTATTATTAAGTTAAAATAAATGGATTTAAATGCTGTGTCAAGGTTCACAGCAACTCCAACTCTTGTCAAAGCCGTCCCACTGAGCTGCTTCAATTAAAAGCACATCACCAGCGGGCTAACACAGGGAAAGTCTTCTTTGCGATGACAACACCGCCTACGATATAATGTTACTTTATACTGTGTATTTTTGCCTGATGTGTAAGTGTGTGGGAAGCTTCCTGCTACCAGCAGTTGATTCTTTAAAAACCTTCCATCTCTCTCTTTCTCTCCCCGAGGCTGTAGGAGCAGCTGTGCTGTTCTCTTCCCTGCCGATGGCCACACCTGTGATCTGCAGGTGGTTCATCTGGCAGCGGAGTCGGGAACACCTGGCCAGGCAGAGATAGAGCCTCCAGGCTTTACTCTCGGTGTGTGTTTGTGTGTGTGTGAAATAGTTTTTGGGATTTCTGAAGGGCTCAATTAAAGCTGAGGGAAGATAACGGCTGGCTTTGCTCACACACACACTCACACGCACCGCACTCACGCACACACACACACACACACACACACACACACAGACACACACACACACACACACACATTCAGAGGCATGTGTTGGCATTTCCCAAGGTTAAGCCTCAGGGATGTTTGGGCTTGTCAATGTTGCAATACAATCCTCTATATGTGTGTGTGTGTGTGTGTGTGCGTGCGTGTGTGTGTGTGTGTGTGTGTGTGTGTGTGCGTGTGTGTAACGGAGAAGGGGTGTATTTACAGTTTTTCTTGTTCTGGTTATTTTTCATTGTAAGACATAACAATTCGAACTAAAGCTCCTCCTGCCTCCCCAGTTGTTCCTGCTTAGATTTGCGGAGCAAATCGTACGAAAAATATCTCCAACCAGAACAGCGGGAGACTCTGGCAGCACCTGCTTTATTGTTGCTTCGCAGACCCACCGAGGGTATGACATCTCACTACAGTACTCAAGAACAAACGAGCAAAGACAACAAGCAGAGACACCAGCTGAGGACAAGACACATAAACAACAGCAACCAGAACACATTCCATCCTGGGAGCAAGAGCAGGCAGAGTGCAATTCAAGTTTAAGTGTGTAGCTGTTCTCTGACAGCACAGGGCTCAGCAGGAGCGATATGAAAGAAGGGACAGATGAGGTGAACTTGACAAAAGTCATAAAACTCACAACTCTGGAGCTCGGGAGTGATATGATCGTCTGTCACATTCACTGTGAGTCTGAAAGTGAGACTAAGCCAAGGCCACACATCCTCATCATTATCTGTCAGGATGGGAAGCAGTCAGTATCTGGGTCAGATGCTTGTTGCATGTGCCATACAACACAGCAATTGTTTCGGCTGATCATTTATGATGCATAGAAAAAAACAATATAAAGAAATATGACAAATGGAAAAAAAAAAAAAAAAAAAAGCAGTGTGATATTGCCTGTATCGTGTCAAACCGTGAACTGAGACTTCTCTCGCAAAGTCTTCAATAAGAGCTCAGACACAGCTGGATGTCAGCTTTCCTCTGGGCGATGACAGGCCAGCTGCAGTTGGACTCTCTGCATGTCGGCCAAGACAGACGAGCGGGGACGGCGAGAGGGATAAGGGCAGATAAATGGAGACGGAAAAGGACTGGGGACAGAAAGATGGGGAACAAAGAGAGATGGATGGAGGGAGGCCGGACGTCAGACACAAACGGGAGGTGAGAAAGGAGAGCTGCAGTAACCCTGGAAGGCGTGGAGAAAAGGGGGAACCAATGCTAACTCTTCTTTGTCTGAGTCAAGTGGGAAATGAAGGAAGGGGGGTGAAGGGCATGAGGAGTGGGAAAAGAGAGACAGGGGGCATTAAAAAAGCATAATGTGGTGATAAGTTCCTTTCACTTGCTTATTTTTTTTTTTTTGCCTGACTACTCCGGTTCACTCTGAAGTGACTGGACCCTTTTGTTCCCAGCCAATGTCCCTCCACTTAAAGCATGAGACGGAATAAAATGCCTGCACACAATCCTGGGACCTGCATGCCGCCGTCCTGATAAAGGGATACATGATTTTCTTTCTCCATGATGGTTTAAATGAAACACAGAAAAACACACAAAAGACGCCTTTATCCCTTTTGGTTGAGTGTTTCAAAAGCCATATGACAAATATGCAAAACCACTCTCAAACCGTGCGAGACGCCTTTTTGGAATAGTCAAATGTGTCAAAGCGATGTTTACGCTACCAAGTGACACCTGAATACAGAGGCCACGGCGGTGGCTGGCAGTATAACAAAATGGCAGTGTTAACAACGCTCAGGAGCCGAGCTGAGACCTGCAATCACGAGTGAAAAGCATAGTTTATCTTTCAGAGGCGGAGAAGTGATGTTTTGTCAGGAGGTGGGCGAGTACGGACACTCTAATAGCCCTCGTCTCCTGTACGCCTGGTATTTCTGAGGATTGTTATTGGCGGGTGATCCTTGGCGCAAGATCACATCTGGATCCTATCCTCCCAGTCGCTCTGCGCAGTGCCGCACTGCAACAAGAAACAGCTGTGCAAAACTGGCTTCAATTAGCCTCACATTCTCCCTGACAGTTAATCCCTTTCTACTCCCCTTCTCTCACTGCTTTTTTTTTTTTTTTCTTTTTTTTTTTTTTTTTCCTTTATCTTTTTTTCTCTCCCCTCTTTCCCTTTTTTTTTTAAAATTTTTTATTATAAAGCTTCGCTTCAGGTTGCCACACTGTCTGAAGTAATAGACCGGGGAACACAGTGTGCTGAATTGGAAACAGACAATGGGACAGAAAGCTCAGAGGTCTCACGAAACACGAAACATGACAAATCCTATCGGTTTGAAAAGACTGATGATGCTGTTTGCAGCGGTTTGGGATTCAACACAAGCTGACTTGATGAGAGGATGCAGATGCAGAGATGATATATTTTCTCTTCCTGTCATTGGGTAGTAAATGTTTCACTACGATTAAGTCTTGAACTCCAATCTTCACGGCATGCGATCCCGATAGCAGTACATATGTGAAACATGCAATTAAAGTCTGTTTAAATAGTCGTTTGGTCACATATTATTACTCAAACAGAAGATGCCAGATTTATTGTTGTGGTTCTCACATGGGGAGCACTGGGCAACAATGTGACCCCATAAAGTCAGCCTTAAAACATCTCCTTTCCCACTGGAACCACAGTTTGCAAACACTTAATTGCGATCCAGCCGTGCAGCCCACTGAAATAAAATGTTGTCGCTCATGAGTCATTAATCAAACTCAGCTCAAACCAGTTCAACTGCAAACCATCTTGACTCAGCCAAACTGCACCGGGGAATCCAGCTCAGATTGGTTCTGTGATAGGAAATGGGAGCCAGGTTTGAGGTAAGGGAGCCGATCTGATGGGCTTGATGAGCAAATCTGGAAGGTTCTGCAGTCATTGTAGCCCTGGGGCCTGAGTAAAACACTAACAGGTGGTAGTGCTGGTGGAAAAGACCCACGCAGAGACCAGAGGGAATGAGAAAAGATACTGGGCTAGCAGCCTGACGCACACAAACACACCCAAGCACGCGCATTTTGCAAAAACACAGCCAATCGCATGCAAGACACATAGCAACACACCGAAACAGGAATTTGCAGCATGCAGAAAGCAACCAAAAGCACGCAGTTCAATGCATTTGTGTACTTTTTCAACAGACATACCTGAAACGACACTTCACGTGCACGCAAAAACACATTCACAGACACACACACGCGTGCACACACACACACGCACACACACAAGCATGCATACAAACAGCCCACAAAGATGAGAAACTGTGGAGGGATGACTCAGAGAAGATCTGCAGGCACCTCTCTCTACCTCCAGCACGGGCAAATTCTCCCACATGGCAAAACACAAAGGGCCCACGTCTGGCAACGCTAACAGCCCACTCAAGCCAAAACCAATTAGGTCTCTAATGCAAACCTGCAGGGCCCCTTTGTCGTTTATTTCCCCTTTTAATGTCAGAGGATTGGAATCTGACTCTATAACCCACCCCAAAGAAAAGAAGGAAAAAGGCAAAAGGGAAAATTATCGGGGGTTCCAAATTATCCACATGTTTTCGAGTAGAGCTAATTGAATCAATGGTGAATGGAAATGATTGACTAGTGTGAGCAATGTTGAGCCTACATGCTCTTTAACACATTTTCTCCTAGTGTACACACAGCCTCTTGGAGCTTCCCAGAGGGCTATTTAGCTTTCTGCAAAACATCAAATTACTCCAACTAAACAACAATTACGGTAAAACAGAGGAATATACACATATTTGATCTTTTTTTTGGGTTGTAGTTTGAACCGAATTTTCCAAAACAGCAATCGCTTTTCTACCCAGGATCCGTCGTGTTTAGTTTTATATTACAGTACACACTCTGCTGCTCCCTGGTGGCAACTGTAGCCCCCATCATCATCATCATCATCATCATCAGCATCATCAGCAGCAGGAGCAGCAGCAGCAGCATTATGGGCACAACACCACCGTCAGCATTACATTCATGTCTTTGTCATGCAATTATTTGTCTCCCTGTTGGGAGAAAGGGACCAATTTGAGTCCTGAGGGGAGCCGCAGTGACACATGGGGAAATACAGTGAAGCCCTCGGGCCCTGCTGACCCCACTTGCATTGAAGGACTGTACTATTGACCCCTGATTTAAAGCAGGCAGAAACCGCAGGCAAAAAAAAAAAAAAAAAAAAACCTCCTCCTGGCATCAAGCAGCAGCTCCAGCCTGGTTTCACGCCGCCTGGTGTTTTTGTCTTAAAAAGCTGTAAACTCCAGATGGTGGAAAGAGAGAGAAAAAAAACTTTGCCCGGTGGATTAAGGACTCCAAATCCTCCGCTGAATAGACACATAGACCGAGAGCTGCTATTCAATCAAATGGGAGCATAATAGCTGTCTTGTGGGGGCTATATAAGGGATAACGCATCCAATAGAGTGTGTGTTATGCATAGTTTATTCGCACTCTTTAATGGATCTTAATGAGCGTAAGATTTCAGCAGACAAAGGGATGACTGAGTTTTTGTTTGGTCATTATAATGATTTGATATGATCTGAAGTAACACATTCAAAGGTCTCCTCCGCTCTGGGAGAAGAAGCCGACAATAATAGAAGGGAGTTTTTTTTCCCCCGTCCACATTATGTAGCCCAGATATATGCCCATTACAAGGCAAAGAAAGCCCTTTTAGCTGAGATTATTTATGGCGCTTAATTATGTAAAACATATAAATGACTATTTGTTTTGACTCAGCAGGTTGTATCACAGTGTGCAGGTGCAAAGATGCATACCTGTGGATAAATCCTGTCAGGCAATAGCAAGTGTGATGCTTCATTTTACACAGCATGTTAAGCATCATTTAAAGTCTACTTACAATTTAAAGCACTCGGCATTCCGACCATGCTCCTCGTTTTTTTTTCTTCTTTTGTTTTCTTCCTCTTGGCAGAATGATGCCTGATGCGATCGGTCTTGTCAAGTCCCACCGTTTCTCTTCGACGGGGTCTCTACTGGATTAAAACAGCGTTAAAACACTTTTGAATTGAATAGAGTGGAACGGATTCTGCGGGAGACCATCGACCTGGTTCAGGTATCTGTACTCTAGCTGAGCAGAGAATATTTGAGTGGGCGGTACTAATTGTCAGCATTTAAACGGAAAGCCTACAACGCTCCGTTACAGCAGGGCAACGTTGTCTCTGAAATGATTAACTCGGAGCTGCAACAATAGGACACCAGAGCTCAGCTCACATAATCCTCACAGCAGACACACTTCCATCGCCTTGAGCAAAGTCGTTTATGACCTCGACTTGTTGGTGTATTGATTTTGTTTTTCATAGCCCAAATTTATAGCCTGGAATGCCTCCACAAATTGTCATTGGAACGAGCAAAGACAGGGAGAGCCTGATGGATGTACTGAACTTGATAATACGTGGCCCTGAGGGATGAATTACAATATTGCGCAGTTCAACCATGCATGAAGGTAAAACCAAAAGTGTGTCATCTGTTGAACTTCATAACCCTAAACCGGAACACACAAACCTACGGCGTGACACGGATCTGGACTCCATCCAGAGCCTCACGTGTTATTCTTCTTTACAAGCATAATATTTGGTCGCTGGCTGAGAAGATTGCGAGCCATACCTCCCCCCAACACACACATAAACATCCCCCATCATATTTCCAACCTCCCCCCTCCTACAGCCACCCACATATGCCACACGCTCCTGTCCTCCCCCTCCTTCCCTCCCCTCCAGCCCCCCATCCTCCACCCCTGCCAGGCTGCCACCTGCTCTCTGCAGCATGCTGCACAGCTGCTCTGCTACAATAACAAATTAAGGTCCACTGTGGCAGGCAGGAGTCATTACCTACTGCTCCTGCAGTGGAAGAGCCAAGGAGCCATCAGCTACTGCCTCAGTGGGTGGGGAACACAGGTTTCCCCCTTTCTTTTGTGTAAAGCCAGGGGGCCAAGGGCCACTAATTGTTTTGATGTGGAGCACAGGATCAGGGGGTGCGACAGTTTGGGCACACAGAAGCTAAGAGTCACCACTTGCTGTGTCAGTGTCAGGAGAGAGTCACGTGCTGCTGACTGTGCTGGTTTTTCTTTTATAATCAATGAAAGAATAAGGAAATGATCAGATCCCTGCTCTAAAATCACCGATTTATTTGCCATAATCTGTTCTTAAGCACTTAGAAACACAACTGCACATCCACACATTTGATTTGATATACAATAAATGAATCATCGAAGAACATTGTTTTGTTTCCTTTTTACACGAATGCCAACTCTTCAAATTCAAATATTGACGGAAGGAAAAAACATGTACAGTTTGCTTTGGAGAAAATGAAGAAACCAAAGCCAAATGTTGCAACACTGTTGCCAGTAACACCAGGACTACAGTCTTAATGAAAAGGGCAGACTCTGTAGTTCCGCAGATTAACCACCCACGTAGTCTCCGGCAGGTGCAGGCAGTACATTTACAGCCTGCACCTGCCTTAGAACACAAGACACAGCAACGTGACGAAGATAATGTTACTTGGATACCCTGAATAAACTGTAATGACGGCCTAATCTTAGAGGACACTTAACTTCATTTAACTTCACAGCTTTAAACCGTTTACTGCATCAGAAACATGCAGTTTAATTTGCCGTTGTGGCCCTGCCTGTGTTCTTGGAACAAATGTGTGCAAGAAACCCAAAGGCCTGTCTCTGAGTTCACAAAACTAGAAAAAACCTGAAACAAATGAACGCAACTTACACTAAATGGGAAAACATGCTGAAATGACATATATTTAATAAAGGAGAAAGAAAGCTGCAGAAGTGGGGGGAGTTAGGGAAGCGTGCAGCAAAGACTCAGCAGGGTTTTCTGCATATAGAATGAACAGCAAACCTATTTATATATGTCGCCTGGTTGTTTGAGTTCTATTTTGGTTGTACATGTGTACAGTGTTTTTAATATGTCCCTTTAAAACAAAATGCCTTCTGTGCACGCATGAACTACAACAAGTCTCCATTGCGGAACCAATTCTCATTTCAAATAACCAATCATTTCTATATCCCACCAGGATTTTGTGCTATTTCAACGTGTAAATCAATCAACCGGTGTAACTTCAATCTACATGTGTAGTATGTATTCAGTGAATTACTTGAACAATGAATCAATCCAGACTAAACCTTTGGTCGTGACAACAATGTCCGTCTAACTCATCCCGCCAACAAGCACAGTGACAGGTTAACAAAGAGATGACTAGTCAGTTAGCAGGAGGCTGAAGTCAAAGAAGAAGCAGGCTCAGACGGCGGTGGGATTTGCAGTGGCCATTATGGTCCTCTGTGTGACAGCTGGCCATTGCCCCCCTTCAGAGCCTTTCAGCGTCTTTGTCACAGCTCCTTTAATCACACCAGCAGGACTGTTACACAGCAAATCAGCTGACCTGACCTACTGGCTGACTGGGCGACTGTGTGAGCGTATAACCGGCTGAGCGATAGCGGTTTTCACAAGGTAGCCCTCTCCCATGATCCTCAAGAAATCTGACCACGTCAACTAATGTTCACGCCAAGATAATGGAGGATGTCCCCGTGTGTATGGGCAGTCTTTGCATGTCACTGACATTGTGTGACCGTATCCTTCTTCATAAAGACAAATGAAAGGAGCTATAAACAGTAATTTAATATTTCAATATTTTTATATATTTTTTTGGTTTCCCGCCTGCAACTTCAATGTTATGGTTCACTCCCACCGATGTCATCTCATCAACAGCTGGCAGCTGTTTTCCACAAACGCTCTAAAAACCCATTGTAAGCTAGCTGCTTAGCACCTAATAGCAGACAGACAAAGTTAGTGACTAGGAGCTGGTGAACATGGTGCAGCATTTTTCCTCAGGAGTTAGAAAATTCCAAAAACAGAGCAAAAAAAAAAAAAAGTGAATATTGGACTTAATTGGGGTCTAGAAGCGCAACTCCAAACGAATGCTAATGAGCTAAACTTCGATGAACTATGACCAATTGCAGACTAAGTGCTAACCTTGGAGGTCTCTGCTACATTAGCTGGGCTGCAGAATCTGCAAGAAGTGTACTTCACAAAGCTTCAAGCGCTACCTATTTTGACTACCTAAAATAACACTAGTTATACGGGCAAAAAAAAATAAAAATTGTGAGTAAAATCATCACGAAACCCTCCCGCATTCTCCTTCTTTTTATGAAGAATTGCTCTGCGTTTCTTCATACACCATGCAATGGAGAACATGCTGATGTTTTCTCCCGTCCACACATGTGCTCCTCAGCCTCAGCCCCTCCTCTCTGCCCAGTCTGCTGAGTTAAGTAATCACTGCCTCGGAGTGATCTGACAGTGCCAACAACACTGTGAAAAGATGCCATGAATACATGAGCCTACACATTTACCCTTTGCAACCCCGCTCACTTGCCCTCCGCACTGTACAGTAGTTGACCTGATACATTCTTAATCCCCGTGAGGGAATGTTTTCTCCAATTATTTGCTCTTTCACTTCACTCTTCTGAGTCAAGAGGGGGCAAGTCATTAGCTGGGACTGTTTACCCTACTTTCTCAGCAGTAGTGCCATCTGCGTGAGCTATGTAGGTTGCATAAGGCCTGGCAGATATGACACCTCCACAAAACCTGTTCCCTTTTATTCATTGTTTCAGTCTGCTCCTTCCAATATTATCTAGTTCTCTCCCCTGTGCCTTCCTTCTTTTTCCCTCTGTGGGCTTTTCTGCTCACCAATTCTCTCTTATACTGATTGTATTTCTCCACACCTACAGTACGTCTCCCTCACCCTGCACACATCTCTCCTCTGCTCTCCCCTCCTCTCGTCCTGTCACCCCCAACAGCTGACAGACCAGACTCTGCCTGGTGGTGACACTTCACCCGCGCCGACCCACGCCAACCTGAGCCAGATCACTAGTCCATGTGGGAAGGAGAGCCAGGGCCAAGGCCAGGGTTTCTGCTGGGGGGCGGGGGACTGAGGCTAGCAAGATGGCCCTAGTCATCATGATCATTCATTGCCTGCTGCTCCTTCTGTCCTCAGCCTCCTCCCACTCCTCCTGCTTTTTTGTCTTCCTCATGTCAGGGCCACACGGCACGCGTATCAGCTGAGCCCAGGATGGTCGGAGTCAACGGGGTCAGGTGGCAGACGCCTGGTTAATTCTCCTGAGGCTGCAAAGTGCTCGCGTCAGCTCATACACACGGACGCTGAAATGCACAGATAGAGGCAAACACACCAGCGTTCTCACATTCACACTATGCCCCGCACACAAAGTAAGAGAGGTTGTGCAGACTGTAGATAGAGCGTGATATTATTAGTGAGAGCTAAATAGTTTTTTTTTTGGGGGGGGAGGGGGGTTTGATGAGGGTGTGATGGGTCTGTCAAACAGATAGCTCGTCATTAGGATGGAGGAGGGGAAGATTATAAACATATGACCAGATGGAGAGAGAGATAGCCCTATTATGTAGATCCTCCCATCCCTCAGCCTCTCCTCTCCTTCGCTTGGATCCCTCATGCATATATACCTTTACATTATTCAGTAGGTTATAATGAGAGTAACTGAACGTGGTGGGGGTTAAAAAAAGAAAAGTGGTGGCTGGGCGGTTTAGATGGCAGAAGGTGGGCCACAGGTGTACAAGCCTGAGACGTATTCTTCTGTTTGACCTCTCATTATCACCCCAAGGTTCTCCTTCATTATTATCCTGTGTCCTCGGGTGTTTAGGGAGCAGCGTGGTGTGTCTGTCTACCGCAGTCTGTTCACTGCACAGTCTGTCATTCATATTTTGGGAATAAATTATTCCATATTTTTAAATCTATTATTGTCTGCTCATCTGTTTGTCTGTTTTGCGGTCTATCCATCTGTGTTTCTGTCTTCTGACCCATTTTCTTCTCCCATCTCTAATCATTTTCGTCCACATTTCCGGTGACTTTTTTCTAATGGCTTGGCAGCTGCTTATCAATCATATGATCTGCAGCTGCTCATCACTCATCTCACTGTCACTTCTGATTGAAATCTTAAAAAAAATAAAAAAATAAATCCCACTGTCACATCTGCAAACCTCTCCTCGTCATCCTCTCAATCTGTTTATCTTTTTTTTTTTTGTCTGTGATCAGTTCATCTATCTGCCCACCAGCCTGTCCTGGGCGGCCTGTAGTGGAGAGGTCTGGTCTGTTGTTACAAGGGAACAGGTGGGGCAGGCTAACAGTCAGAGCAGGCTTGAATCACACACACACACGCGCACACACACACACACACATGAAAGCTGCAGGGAGGCAGGCAGTCAGCCGCTCAGACACTGGCCCATATGGTAGACCTCTGGAGCTGTTGCCCTTTGCAGAGTAGGGGAGGGATAGATGGAGAGATGCAGAGATGGTTGGAGGATGGCAGGAGGAGGCAGAGGGAAGCGGGGGGGAGGTTGAAATTAATCAGCAGGCCACCCCAACTGTCCACTGTCTTTGGGGAGTTCAGACATGCATATATGTGGCTGATTGAACCGGGGTTGAGGATGGCACGTGGGGGGTTGTAGTGTCTTCAATTGAGTTTTTTTTTTTTTTTTTTTTTTTTTTACTATGTCACATCCAATAAACCCTAAATATTTCAACAAATAAGTAGGAACTATTTACATATATATATTTATTTTTTTGTAGATATATTTTCTATAGTAGATAAAATAAATCATTTATATGTAATGTCAAATGTTTTCTCATGGGCATTAAGTTATTTTTCTAAACCCCTGGTCATCCTTTGGATTCTTTGTCATCTGTATTGTGTTATATTTCATGTTCATTTTTACTTAATTCAATCATCGTAAATTATCGCTCTGCAAAATACTCTGTGACAAGGAAAAGTCCTGCATTCAAAATATATTTTTGCAACAAAATGTACTCAAAGTATGTCTTCTTTGGAACTGCCCCTACACATTATATCATATTATAATACATTTTATATTTTTGGACTATTATTATTATTGATGCATTAAAAAGTATGTTAATGTTGTTGTTATTTGAGATGGAGATCATTTAAAATATTTCAGAACTAAAACAATACCATCATCATTGTTTTGCATTTAAAATCTAGTGACTATTGTCAATACATCAAATTTGCTGGAGTAGAGCCAAAAAAAATCCCAATGTGTCACTGTCCAAACATAGAAAGGCCCTGTACATAAGTTTCCATATGACGAGCAACTTTTCTCTCCCATACATGACTATCAACTCCAAATGTGTTCTCCATGAGAGGACATCTATTCTTTGTGTGTGAGAGGTCCTGACAAATCCTCTTGTCCCATTCATCGAAGCTTTGAAAAAAATATTAAGGCCTGGTACTGTGAAAGATAGGCTGGCCACCTGCCATTCACATCACAAAGGAATAAACTGACAGATGTATAGACAGGAGGTCAGATGGTCAAAAGCTTTGTGGTAATGCTAAACATCATTAGGTAGATGCACTGCTTAAGGCAAGGACTGTCGTTGAAGCCCCCCTATTCATTGTGGCTGGGCTGCTTATATGTGTTGTTCTATACATGCGCTAAATAGCACATCCAAGCGTTTCTGTCGGAACACAAAGGATTGCACAGCAGTGCAAGTACGGGTGAAAGTTTATAGAGAGACATGTCAAAAAAAACTGCAGAAATATACTGTATGTTCAGCACAATCTTGTACGTTTAAACGAGACTGAGAGAGTCTGCCCGAATCTTACGTTGCTTTTCTTTATGGCCACTAGGGGGCACGCAAACTCCACAAACAGCTGTTACCTGTTGTGAGTTTAGCAAAAACGTACCTGCCTACACGTCCAGCTGACACGTAGCAACGTTAACACTTTTTCTTCTTCTTTTGCTTTTTAAAAAAATGTTTTTTTTTACCAACTTCCGACTTTTTAGTTTGCTAAATCTCAGCTAAAAGTCAGTTCATTGCCTCACCGTGTCCACTAGCTAGTCGCTAACTCTGTACGCTGTGTGCTGCAGGGCAGGTAGCATACAGACAAAAGGATTGTACCAACATTACTTTATGTACCTTATTTTGAGTCTGAACGAAACACATCCATGTTCTCATTGTAGCTGTGTTTTAACTGCTAGATAATGTTCATCAAATGTTTTATCCAAAATCATTATGAATATCTTTTTAAGTAGTCATTCATTTATGGCTTTTAAATCAATCAAACCAGCTGTTTAACATGTACTTAAATCTGCCATCAGTAACAAAATGTTTTTTTTTTTTTGTAAGTGCCAAAGGGTTGCACAGTTTATGAAATATTACACACATGATTAATATCCCATTTGTCAACACTCTGCTCTCAAAGACAATACTTGTTGTAGCTTGAGCAGTGTTCCCATTAGATGTCTGATAATGAAAAAAATCCATATTTTCATCAACATTTCTTTAAAAATGACATGATTTACGTCATATGCAGAGCTGTTTGTTTGAAAATGTATGCATTTTAGCTGGACATATGGTCGGATATATTAGTTTAATAACGGTGGTGCATTTAATCCCGGGACAGATTACTGTGGTGTAGTGTGAGTTGATGACACAGTAATTGTATATTTAATCTTATGCTCAAGAGATTAATCTCTATATGACATATATTAATATCAATCTTTAAACGGAAAAAAAACGTTGGCAAGGTCAAATAAACTAAAATCAATCAGCCTGGCTTTAGAGAAAAAGAGACAAACAATGCTGATATCTGGCTAAGTCTAAGTCTAAAAGGTCGCCCCCTAAAGCTGTTTCCTAATTTCGGTTGTATCTTTTACAATAATAGTAGCACCACACAATAATTAAAAAAAAAGAGATATTTTCAAACAAAGGTAGAAAATATTGAACATCCCTTTTCAAGTATCTGCCTCATATTAAAACTTGCCTTGTGCCAAGTCATTTAAATGGGCCTGCCTTGATGTAATAGAGCTGTTTGGTCACTAGAGGGAGACAGAAGGTTGTGTATTAAGCTCTAAAAACGCCTCTGTGTTGAGCAGATTATTCAGTTTGTCTGTGAATTATGTTCAATGGATGCATGGAAATTCCAAATTAAAATGACATCTCAATATATATACACAAGTAAAAAAAAATCCAAATGAATGCAGCAGTTTGGGCAGAGCTAGTCCATCTGCTTCGCTGATTTTTGGTTAAAATGTGGTTTTATTACCAGGTGAGCATCTTTAAACCATCTGTATGGGTTGAGAGCAATTTCCAGTCAGTGTTCCAAACTTGTTTTTCATTGAGGGAGCAATTGCCCCTCACCAACCCCCACCCAGAAGAGTGTTTTCTAAAATTGGGTGCTGGAACTCCTTTGCTTTTTCACCTGCTGTGAAGCAGATGCAACACAGGCTGCCACACACACAGCTGAAGGGCTGGCAGATTACTTGCAGATGCAGTGGAGCATGGGAAATGTGGACTGCTTCATCAGCTCCTTTCAGTGACTCACGCATGGTGTTAATGTCGACTCTGCGCAATTAAGTGCACCTCTGCTGAGTCACCAAGACGAGCAGTTCATCCGTGTTGGGTTGGAGTCGAGACCAAAAGGCTTTGTCATCGCGCATTACTGCTAAAATCATAGCATGTTACTAAATTGTTTCAAACATACATCAGACAGCATTTTCAGTGTTTTCCACAATATTTCAAATGTAGATCATCGAAAGAAAAACTGAAAGAAACAAAAATGCGCAGCGCGAAGATAAAAAGAATTGCTTGATCGACCAAACTGATGTAAAGTGGAAGAAAATAAAGGAAACAAATCAGAAAAAAATGCATTTGTTCAGAGAGGAAGTTATTCAAGACATAGTATTGTGGACTGAGGCGTGACAAAACACACAATAAAGTGCAAAACACATCATTTAATTATTACATATATAATGTAAATGTAATTATTCCATTTTATATTATGCACTTTATAATATTATTACATATATATATATATACTGGTCCGTGGCCCGGTGGTTGGGGACCCTTGCTATAGAATACCCATTCAGAGCAACACGGCCTTTATACCAAAACTGCAAACTTCTTCGGCAATAACTACACACACATATTTTGTCGTCTCTTGAAGACTTTCTCCTCACTCTTATGCAGCTCCACCCAGCACATCAGGTCCTTTGGTTTGGGTCTATTTGGCCTATAGTCTATTGATTCGGCTTCATCTTCATCCAGCCAACTCATTTAGTGCCTATGGAGGAAAGCTTTGGGCTAGCAACCCTTGAGAGTGTACCTATTATTAACATTTTGCTGGGTATTGATCGGAGGGTTTATCATTTTCATCTGCTCTCTCAAGGCAAACTCAGCCTTAAGGTTTTTTTTTTTTTTTTTCTTAATTGCACTTTGAATGAGAACTGACAAAAGCCTATTCTCATTTCATCTGAGAGATATATGGAGAAACATGGTCACAGAATGTTTCTTTACTTTGTGGTTAACTGGTCAACATCCTGTCCATTGGTCATTGTAGGAACGAGTTGAAACTGAAGCCGAATGTGTTGATCGTGTGTGCTCCACGGGAAAGACAATATTTGGCCTGGGAAGCACTATTGATTTAATTGTGTCTTCATGACAGAACCTCTGTGTACATCAGTGATTGTGTGTCTGTTGGGCACATTGCAAATTAGATCTGCGATCTGAGCGCGCGTGGCTCAACGCACTTGAAATAAATAATAAAAATGAATCAAAACTTAATTATGCGTGACTCAACCGCACACAGTTCATTAATGGAGGGACTCGACAAGAAGCTCTCTGAACTTTGAGTGTGTGTGTGTGTGTGTGTGTCAACACCGTTGCTAATCGTATCACCCTCAATTAACTTTACTTCTTACTACTGGATAAACCTCTCTGGAGGGGGGCGTCGGTGGGGGTGGGGGAGAGAGAGGAGGAACTCTGGTGTGCCCCCTACCCCATCCCTCCACCCCCCTATCTCTTTACAGGACTGCCAGCCCGTCTAGAGTTATTCCAGGAATGCGTTGAACATGGCTGCCGCGATGAAGGCGCAGAAAACGGGACTGCTGGAACTTCGACTGACCGTGGACCGCTGGATCCGGGTGTTGGCCACTCTTACCGAGGACACGCTCACTGTAAACCCCGGGGAGGGTGCCGAGGAGCCCGCGAAGCCGAACCTAAGCCCCGCCGGTGCTATCAACGGAGACCCCCCGAACCTAAGCTTGTCCCCGGTCCCGGAAACCATCACCAACGTGAAGCGCACCGTGCGAGTTACCAAGCAAGATGTTGGAGGACTCGGAATCAGTATCAAAGGTAATTTAAAGACATAATATCCCCGACGGGCGAACTTATTCGATGTCAGTTAGCTCAAGTTTTTAGCTAGTTAGAAGTTCGAGGGCAGTTTCTGTCAACGACGGCGAAAACACCAACCGTCGACTTGTCAGTTACGTTTGGCGAACTTCAAACTGACCGTTACGTCCAAAGTGTGCGATAGTTTCCACTTCGCCGCGACGTTTAGTCGAGAGACACTTTCTCGTTCGTGTTTTTAACTCCCACATAAGAAACGTAGGACTGTGGTTCGCGCGGAGAAGAAGAAGAAACATGACAGCTGTGATTGTCTCACGCTGTGCTTCACCTCAACAGGGAACATTACAGTGTCCCAGAGTCACCGCCAGAGATGACAATTACTGTAAAAAAGTAAAAAAAAACTCGTTGTTGTATTAATTCTACGTATTATTCCCCTCAAAAACACCCGTTTTTACCAAGTAAAGGTAGTAAAGATATATGTATCCCCCAGTTAGGAATTTAATGCCAAACCTCCTTTTTGTTTTTTTGTTTTTTATTTAAATTTTTTTGCTTTGGGTGCAGCAGACTCCCCAAAGTCCAATAACACGACCTTACCAACTTGTTTTAAACAAAGACAAACATGTCAGCTGTTACCAACTGTGTGCAGTTTAAAAACATTTTTTCTTTTACCTCCATTGAAATGTTGAGCCATATTTTTGAAAGGCGCTTACTAATTAAGTAATAGGCTCTATCCCAGTGGTGAAAGTGGGGTCACAGAAAACAGTAAATACGTCACTGTTTTTACAGAATATAAACTACTTGGGTTGGCTGAGAAATAATCTTTTTTTCGCCGCTTAACTTCGTCTTTGGGCGAGCAAAGATGCACCAGTTACCCCACTGCTGCTACGTCATAGTTACACCAGCATCGCTCCTGTAACCTCTCAATGGGGAAAAAAGGTCGTGACCTCTCAAATATCTTTCAAGCCAGACTCGCATACCTGTGCTGTGTACTGTTCAGCGGCTGATAAAAGCCTTGTCCCGTTTCCTCGACCTGCAGCAACAGGCTGCCACCTCAATGGAGATCTTAGTGTTAAGAAGTCTGAGTGCTCAGCTTTGGGAAGCTATGTAAACACTAAGATAAAATGCATAGCACAGTGAGAATGCGGTCTGAAGATTAATTTCCCAACATTGTTTTTCCAGTTTTGTTTAGCTCTCATTTAGAAGGCTTTTTGATAGGTTCAAGCCTTTTTTTTTTTTTTTTTACACGGCTCGCTTTTTATGCCTTGTTTGGCAATTAAGATGCCAATTTGTTCACGGCCATTTAAATCTTTTTGTGGCTCACATCGGGTATGTTTCCATCTCCCTGGCTTAAACTACACCTGTTTAGGGTTATGATGTGTCTGTGCCACTTACCTTGAGTTGTGATTCATGCACCATCACAACAATATTGGTAAAGAATAAACCTAGATTCTGATATTCATATATGTGTGTGTGTGCATTGTGTTTCACCTTGCACCCACATGCATGTGAGTTATAGCCTCAACCTCCAAACAGGTCTGCAGTCTGCATTTATTGACAGGTTGTCACTTGGCTATTGGCTGATGCACAGGGTCGATCTGATTCACAGATGTGGACTCACACCGTTGTCGTGTTGCAAAGATGGCTCATCATTGTAGCTGCTGGTGACATTTTTATTTTTAATCCCCCTCCTCCACCCACCGCTGCCACCACCACCGACAACAACAACAAAGCCAGCCCCTAATGACATAAATGTAATGTCCATCTTTGTTGAAATGGGTGGCTTTGAAAATCAGACAGTGTGCTATTAAAACAAAATCATAGCTGGCACCCTGCCGAGACTGACATTGTTGTGATGCCTGTTGTTCAACGGCAGCGGTGAAGAGAGGGAGGACGAAGGTTTTAGCAGAGGGATAGAAAGAGAAAGGCAAAGGCACAACGAGCAAGACATACATCAAACAGGACTTGGAACAAGCCAGCAAGAGGTCAAATGAGTAGACAGGAAGAAAGCGAGGGGGGGAAAAAAGGGAGTAAGAAAGAGTACAGTGTGAAAAAGAAACGGGGTGAAAAGAAAATGAAAGAACAGGGCGAAGTTGTTGTGGGCTAGCTGACACCACATTGTGAACAGCTGAGAGGAGCAATCCACAGCAAGCAGTTGTCATTGGCCAAAGATGAAAGCTATGTGGCTGGGAGTGGAGTACTCAACTCGTGTTAATTTTAGGGAGCCCGCCCCAGCTTGCCGAAAAGCATGGAGGCAGTCAACCTTTACTCGCACATGTCTAAATTTAAGAGGAGCGGATAGGAAGTGAGGCTCCATATTTCTAGACAGGCCCACTGGTCAGAGGGAAGTAGAGTGGGCTTCTGCAACTCTGGGTGTAGCACTTTAGTGTGAGCTTTCTGGGCTTTTACCATAAATCAAGTCACAGTGATGTCATCACAAAATCATGATGTGGATGTGATAGCTTGCCTGACGATGTTTTAAAAATGGTCCCAGTGTGCGTTGTACCAGTTATGTGTGACTTCATGCAAGTTAAAATCCATGCTAGGGTTTTTAGGGCAAACATTATGAAACCATGTTTTGATGCCTCAAACTCTTTCGTCACGAAACACCTCCAATGGGAGAATATTTTTGTCAGTTAACAAGGCCCAGGTGCAATGTTATGTAACCAATCTATTATTAAAAAGCCATTCTCTCTTTCTGTAGCTCTGCGCATTCATCAGGAATATGTAACCACATTATTTTGAAGGTTTGTGTGTTAGATTTATTTTCTTCTGTTCCAGTGCTCATTAGCACTGCATGCAACTCAGCTGACAAAGTTTGATAAAGTTACGTGCTGATCATACTGAATTTTTTGAAAGGAACATTATCACAACAAATACGCTGTTAGCGCAAAATTACCTCATTAGGTACATGTCAGCGTTGTAGAAACCAGTACCGTTCATTTACCTGTCATGGGTAGCTCCCGTGGCTCCACCCCACCTCCACCACTGCCACCCTCTTGTCAACTGAGTGACAGGCTGCCAGCTGAAGGGTGCTAAACTGTGTTTGATGTGAAAATTGGTGGAAAAAGGGTAGGGACGGGAGGGGAATATGGGAGGGTGGTGTAGGAGTGGAAGACACATTCACGCTATTTTTCCTACAATATGTCAATGATGTCTATTCAGCAGCCGTGTCAGTGAAAGGTATTTCAGATGAGAAGTAATCCTGAAAGTGTATGAAGAGAGGAAAAGAAATGGAACGAACATATAAAGGTGGAAAAGTCTGCTTACATGTTGTTACTATTGTTGGCCCTCCACCTCCATCCGGCTGCTCCAAGGTCAGACTTAATAGTTTGTCAGAGCATGAGGTATCAATTCAAATATCTACAGTTTATATGTACGTACATCATTTTGGTGCCGGCGCCAAGTCATTTGGGCACCATTATCATCCTCTCGTGTGACACCGATGTCATTATCATCCTCTCAAATGAGCAGGCTGTCTCTTTCTCCAACCATTTACTTTAAATAGATCCCTCACATACATGTCCACCATTTAAAGTAAGTAAAAGGAGTTGGCATTGCACTTGGTAAAGTGGGAAGTGCTGTAGTGAGCGCTCTATTAGCAAGGGTGTGGTACATGAGATACAAGCACGTCATGTTTTGATGAAGCTGAAAGGTCATAGGCCATATCCTGCACTTGCAATGATTGTTAACATCTAGCTACATCTATCGTGAATTAGTGAGCTTTCAATGAACTTTGTAGTTGTATCAGTAGCCTAGCAGTAATGTAGTACCTACTGTAGTTTTACTTTAGTTTTATTGTCAACATTTTTTCAATTTTAAATCCTTTAATCTTCAGTTTAGAGCACATCAGGGTACAATTGTGTACTTTTTAAATGTACATTCTATAAACAGCCTCCTTGAAATCAATGGGAGCTTTCCTGCTCAATAGGCCTTGTAGTCTGCTAGATGTCTAGTTTTAAATCTTTAAATACTTCATGTAGGTTTAGAGACAGTCTACAGTTTGTGTATTGCTAATACTATGTAGTCTTCATGCACTCAAAGTAGAATATAGAGCAATGTAAGTTACTACAGTGTCTATGCTCGGAGCACATTGGGGGAAAAGGTAACCTGAAGGTTAGAGAAGCAACTTGTGACAGGTGGGTATTCAAATGTGATCCTCAAACCAGCTGGGGAAGGTTTGGATGGGGGGTTGATATTCAGAACCATAAAGTTGTTATTTTGTTATAGCTACTGATCAGGGAATAAGTACAGGCATGTGTCAGCATGACCGTAAACTGTTGAGAAACAAGCAGCATCATTACTTAAAATCAGTTCCACTTTGAAACATTAGGTTGGAAAGGGGCAGCTCTTCTTTTGTGGTCGTATCTCTTTTGCCGACCTACTGGGGGATGAATGGCTCCAAAAAGCTTCTAGATTTGGCATTGCCTTGTAATCATTGCATATGTCCCCGCATAATCTACTCTAACAATGTTACTGTTCCTAAGAGTGCTTCATGTTTACAGTATGTGGTCAAATCAGCGAGCTTAGTCTTCCACACGGCTGCTTATAGTAGCGTGCTGCATGTAAAATGTGCGATTCATTAATGTCGGGGGAGGGGGAAACCTTTGCTTGTTTATAGGATCACTTGCTGCTGACATATCTCTTTATCAGAATTTGGGGATTGTATTAGGACAGGAGTCAGATCACCAGAGAGCAATGATCAGAGCAACATGTCCACAGAAAGTCCATAATAGAGTTGCAACTACTCCCCTAGGGTATTGTAAATACACAGTCTACCACTTCTACCTACAGAGTCAAAAAGTTTGCCTCCCCTTCCAAACCGTACACAACAATCTCCCGTGGTTACAAAGAATTGTATCATTGTATTGTTTTCTTTTTTAAATGTTCTCTACAAGGTGACACAAAGCAACCTTATTTGTACAGCACAGTTCATACATAGGGTCATTCAAAGTGCTTTATCTACAATGGCAACAAACTCCAACAGACTAAAGGTCAAGAAGATTTAAGTGTAAAAAGAAAAATAATTATTTTGCAGATCTGAAAATGGCCTAAAACCCAAATTAAAAACAAAGGTAAACAGATATTATTTTAGCTTTAGCCTGCGATGAGTGAGGTAGAAAAGTCTGTTAACCTGTCATCCAGTTACATGAGCTGGAAAGTGGAAATTGTCCCACCTGAGTCGAATCATACTCTGTCCCAAACCACTGGTTATGCAGGGGCATAAGGGGCAATAAAGTTCATAGTATTGGCTAGAGGTGTTGTGGCGAACACCATGCTCATATCTTTTTGGTCCTTCTGCAGGTTCATCCATGACGAGCAGACAGTCAGAATCGCGTCTCTCTGAGGGTTACAGGCATGGCTAAACCTGTACGGGGGGGTCTCCTGTCTCCCACCTATAGCAGTATTCAGTATGGAGTTTCTTTTTCTGACATGCTCATGTCTCTGTGGGGTACTTAAAAGTTGCCCAAAGTTGCTCTTGTTAATAATTCCGTTCTGGTCTGACAGTAACAGCGCCACGTAGACTTACAACTGCATGCATATTGCATGCTTCAGCATTTGATCAGTGTATGAACTACTGTCCAATGCCAGATGTGCACTTTTCCTTTTCCAACTGTGCATAACCGTATGCGGTTGTCTTTATCATGGGAAATTCTGCAAATTGCTTTTATGTCCCGGTGCCAAATTCCAGTACATTTACTGTATTTAAAAGATTCAAAACTGTTATTCAAGTTAATGATTTTGGCAGATATTCTGATGACACACCACCAACATTGCTGAAGGTTCCCCTCCGCCTCATCTCCACTTTCAAATTTCTATCAACACATCACGATTCGGAGACTCAGTAAGTAAAGGGCATCGCCACCTCACTTCTAATACTCGGTCATGCGGTCAACAACAACCCGATGTCACGGATCGGTCAAGTAGCTGGTAAATCACTCTGTCTCAATCCAAACAGCATAGTAGAAGTGTGTCAGCAGGCAGTGGCCTCCAAAGGGAGATACATGAGTTAAATCCAAAGGAATCACCCAGAGGAAGCAACCTGTGGAAGATGTATGTAAAATTAATTAAACGTAATCCTCTTTTAGATAATTTCCTCACTAGCCTGAAGGCCAGAGTAGAACTGCCAGCTGACATTAATGACCATATTTCTCATGGAGAGTGGAAGCCCACAGCAAGAGGCAGATCCATCAGCCTACGAGTTGACCTTCATTTAACGAGAGAGAGAGAGAGAGAGGATTGCAGGGTGGTTGGAATCCGACTTGTGTATATACTGTATACAGCATATAACACGCAGTAACTGGACAAATTAATAATGCACTGTTCTTTATGTTAAACTAAGCTGTTATCTTAGTCTTGGGTTTCACTGTTCGTATTTATTTTAGGCATTATCTCCTTCCCTTCTGACTTGCAAACTACCTTTTATGGTGACGTTGGCATTCGCTCCAAGTGCCATATTCCACAGCCTTTAACGACATGCCACATTGGATGTAGTTCGTACACTGGACCTCTTAGCACAAGCACTTGCACTTTGCATGGATTGTGTAAGTAGAAAATAACTTAATTCCCAGCTGCTCCGATAAAGCTGATCAGGGCTTATAGTTGCAATGTGCGAGTGTGAATGTATGAAACTATGTTTAATGAGCCGCAGGTTCCCGAAGAAATATATAAGAGGAAACGGCAACATTCTTCCCTTCTTTCTTCACGCAGGCGGGAAGGAGAACAAGATGCCAATCCTCATCTCCAAGATCTTTAAGGGCCTGGCTGCTGACCAGACTGAGGCGCTTTATGTTGGCGACGCCATATTGTCCGTCAATGGTTATGACTTACGGGAGGCCACGCATGATGAGGCTGTGCAGGCGCTGAAGAAAACTGGCAAAGAAGTCATCCTTGAAGGTAAGGATATTTTTAATTTCTCAAGGAGCTCTCCCCCCCCCTGTCAACACTGCACTGCTCCGGATAGATACATAGATGGAAACAATGGGAACTTTTTGAAACCGTAATACGTTTTGCTGCACTTTGGTTCCTTTTTATTTCAGGGCCACACGTGATGAGCTGAGAGAGACACTCTGTTAAATCACAACTTTGATCAGACGTCCTCAAAAAAACATCAAAAATAACGAGTTTGAACTGAAATAGTAAGAGGAAACCAAAGTGTGCGAATATTGTTGTGGTTCACACCACTGAGCGTCTCAGCATGCTAATGAGCAACTGTCCCGATCAAACGCTGTTGACACTGATAGAAAGCACTTTGTTGCTGTTCATGTCAGCACTGAGAACTGTGGAGAACTCACAGGGTAAGACCTGCTGTGTGTACTGTCGGATGGTTTGCAGTGGCGTCGGCAGGTATCTGCAGGTGGTTTTTTTTCCTTCCTCTTGTCAACTGGTGCACGTGAGCTGCCAGAGCTAATGTGCCACGTCTCTCTGTCTCCCTCTTGTTCTGTCTCATTCTTGCAGTTTAGTCATTTGTTGGATGTGTTTGTGTGTTTGCACATTCACCTAAAAGCATCAGTCGGGTGTGAAACAACATAGTCTGAGCTGCGATCTTTATCTGCGAGGACGGATGAAAAAGGATTAAAAACAATCTTCAGTTGTCTTCTTCAGTCTTGCCAACTGATTGCATCACAAGGATTCTTCATCTCCCACCAAGCTGACTTCAAGTCGCTGGGTTGAAATGGAAATTCTCTTGCTACAAATGCGCAGTGTCTAAAGGCAAAGTTTGATGTTTTATACAGGATGTTACTTTTCAAAAAGAATATGTTGCCATCACGAACCATAAAACTTGATATTTTGTTGCCTCACTTTTATTATTCAGTCTATTGATCTGTATATTCTCTGTGTGTCAAAAGTCCGTGTTTTGAGAGAGGGCTCACCCACAGAGTCTAAACAGGAGCTAACAGTTATGTTCAGCGATGTGATTCCAACTGACACTTCATACCGTAGGTGCTCTCGACTTACGCTTCCAGATGAAAACCTAGTATGTCCCGAAAGTTTCTTGAGGAACTGTGGGAAACAAACCCCTTTTGAACAGGTTCAATAAACGGAAATAGGAATAAAGCGTGAAACAGGACATAAACTTTCCGTTTTGAGAAAATGAAATTTGAAAAAGGAACACTAAAACCAGAGTTACAAGTTTTCTACGTGGCAGCATTTCTGTGGGTTAGCTTGCACAGTGGGCTAGTGTCAGTAACTTCAGTCAGTGGAGCAGATACAGCCAGAGCTACAGCCAGGGGAAATCATTTGCAAATCCCCCCCCTGCCTTACTTGTTCACAGTCAGGCAGAAAAGTGTTGATATCAGACGGCTCAACCAGCGCTGCCCTGTGATCCGTCATGTCATTCCATGGGTTTCCCTCCCCCCCGAGGACCTGATAGAGAAGTGAGGAGACGAAAGAGGCTTGGGGGCTCACTGAGGGGAAAGGCTTCAGTGTGTGTGTGTGTGTGCGCATGTGTGTGAATATTTTTTGATGTCCTGCGATTCCTTTGCTTGTGTCAGTGCGTTTATATCTGTCTGACCCGGAGATTGCCGGACTGTAGGACGCATACTGTATATCTGCAGTGAGAAGCTTTGGAGTATTTTTCTTTTTTTTTGGGAATAAAGGAAATAAAGAATTGAACGTTTTTGGTCAACACCTGAGGGCTGTGAGCTTTCCAGCTGCGGCTTTTAAGATTCAGAATTTCTTTCAAAAACTATCCGTGCAAATACTTGTGAATACATATGGCATGGAGTTCAAGTACAATTTTGTACCAGTACGAGTTTTGGCATTTTATCAAGACACTCAGAAAACACAGTCAGAAACCAACTCCTTCTTGGCACCACTACAGTGTTAAAGGTCAGGGTAACAGTCTCTCTTACATGTGCACAGCAACAAACAAGCCACCACTGCTGCGCTGAAGGCAGTTTTCATCGCTCTGTGAAATTCACAACACAGACGGCCTTGACGGAGATCAAGGAGAAACTGCCTCCATCGCATTAAAATATCTGGAATATGTGAACAGTAATACTTGAATCTGTCGGATAAATACTTTCACAACATTTAAAGGGGTTACATTAGGAGCCTGATTTGCATTATGCGCTTGTGGCAGGATTTTTTTTCCTTTATGACTCTTCCGGAAGTCAAGAAGAAGAAGACATATTTTTTGATAGCCCGTATTAAACAGATTTCTGCTCACATTAGATCAGTGCAATTTTGATTGTTGCAACAGCACATGCAGAGTATTAATGCTGAGCTCTGCCTCATACCTTAAGCAGCATAATCAAGGTGAAGAATGTTTTCATAGTTTTGCAATTGTTCACTTTATAGATTTTTTAATAAATCATGTGGTTTTATGTCCCACACAGTTGCTTAGCAGCCAACCGCAGAAGAAAACAGCAGCACTGTTGAATGTCAATATGTGTAAAACCTGCTGCCTCCTGCTTTTCCTAAACCTGCTGCCATAAATAAGCATTTGTGCATAGTCAATCTGTCTGTTTTGAAAAGAACAAAAAATATCCTTTCTATATGTTTTCCAATAGGATGCCCTCTGCTCATTTTCCTCTGTATTTCTGTCGCACCCTACATCTAAATGGTGATGGAATAATCAATGTTTGTTTGCGGGAGAGGAACAGAAACACCTGAGAGGGTCAGACAAATATAAAAGACCAGAGGAAACCATATAACCACAGGGGCCTTCATTTCCGCCCAGCGACATTTACAGCGTGTGTGTGTGTGTGTGTGTGTGTGTGTGTGTGTGTGGTGTGTGTGTGTGTGTGTGCGTGTGCGTGCGCATCATCAACTGTATGTGTTTCTGTGTGTGTGTGGAGGGAAAGGAAGGGGGTGGAGGAGAGAGGTACATAGGTCACCTCGACATTTTCCCAGTAACACACACACACCTTATTATCACACCTGAATGTGCCGTTATAGTAGAGTTACGGATTTATACAGGGTTGCGGTCACAATAAAACGGGAGATTTATGAATCAATTTTGCTAAATGTTAAGTGTGAGAACATCGTGAAACAGTTAAACACGGCTTTATGGAGGAACAATTACAGATGTGAAATGGAAAAGAAATTGGGACGGAAATAAAAAAAGACTGCAGACATGTGAAGCAGCTCTACACAGATTGAATGAGCTACAGCATGTAGCACTGGTCTGTCTACTGTCCCACTGTGTCTCTACCTTATTTTAATTTGGATTCTGCTCGACACTGAAAATGTATCCATCAGGCATGTTCCACTACTGTAAGAAGCAACTAGGGCCTGACAGAAAAGGACACACACCACCACATACTACACATACGTACACACATGGTGTAAAGCAAAGAGGAAGGAGAGCTGTGTGTGTGCATGGGAGTTTGTACATAGGGAGGAGATGTATGTCAATGTGTGTGTGTGTGTGAGTGCTGTTAATGCATCCTAGAAGTCAAAGTACTGGTACACCATGTTTTGTAGCACAGGGAAGAATGTAACGCTCTAAAGATTGAGCTTGTGAGGCTTGTTTTGAGACCCATGGTCTGGATGAGTGGCTGTGCAGAGCTGCTGTAAACCTACTTCATTCATGTACCAGTTTGGGTTACTGGTAGCAGACTGAATGCAAATGTTTTGAAGCGAAAAACCTTCCATCTTAAATATAATGGAAACTAGATGGCACTCTGCTTGTGGTGCTTAAAAGACGACAAAAAAATAAATTAGAAAAACTCAACAGCAATGTCTTATTCCCAGAAATCATGACCTTGTTATTCAAGTTAATCAACAGACCTTTTTATGAGCAGTTTCATGTAGGAACTATTTTCTTTCTACATCTGCCAACCGTATCACCGGGTCGAAGGAAGCGTGCGTCTACTCACGGACAAAAGGCTCGTGCTCGTATCTGAGCTAGCTAACATTACAGCTCAGCTGAGGAGGACGCGGTAGCGCCCCCCAGGGGGCGTTCAGTGAACGTCGTCAATATTTTTGAAAGGGGGGCGTTTATGTGTTTTTGGGAGGCGTTGTATAGCAGTCTTTCTTAAAGAGTGGTCCGCGGACCACTGGTGGTCCGTGAGTGACTCCTAGTGGTCTGTGAGTAGATTGGTAAAATGTCACATTTTAAATTAATATATTATAAGTTTAAAAGTGTTTATCAAACTGTTTTAAAATGACTAGTATAGAGTGTAGCATAGATGTAACATAGCTACCTGGGTTCTTTTTACGATCTTATGTCATAAATGATCTGCGCGGTCAATTTGAGCGTCAACTGACAAGATGGATCGATGGCTCAAGACCGGGTCAGGTAAAAGAAAATGTAATGAAAAATCTGTCAAGGTGCATCGTCCTGATGCAGGTGATTCAGCAGCTACAAGTGGTTCAGCCGCAGCAACAACAAGTGATTTTGTGTGCGTTTGAGAACCCCTGATGTAAAAAGCTTGGCTGTAAAAAAAAAAAACAAAAAAAAAAAACCTAATTTTCCTTAAAAAAAAGCACGATGTCAAAATGCTTAATTTTCATGGGAAAAGCTTGGATGTAAAAAAAAAAACGTAATTTTCTTCAAAAAAGTTTGGATGTGAAAAAAACTATTTTCTTCAAAAAAGATTGAATATGAAAAAATACAAAAAAATGTTCATGGAAAAAGCTTGGATGTGAAAACAAACGCATAACATATTTCTTCATTTGAAATGTTGCTTCCATTTGTTTTTCTACTTTGCTTTTTAATCTTACTAAACGTTTCTTTGCTGATTCCTAGATTGTGGACATATGGACATTTAAGGCCTTTCTTGGCAATTAATCCCTTCTGTATGTGATCTGTTTCTATGTTCATGTTGACTTCTCAGTCATTTAAAATGCATGTTCTATACACTATATATGTATATAACTCAAACTGGCTGTTCAGGTTTTAATCCTAAAGGAAGCAATATGTGTTGAAATGAATGTGGAGCTCCTTAGAAGGACCTAACAATAAGAGGCAGCCTATATTGGGCTAGAGTCATTTAGATCATGCTTTTCACACAGGCTATATTTTAAAGTTTCACTATAGCTTTTAATATGAAGTCCCAGTCCCTGACTGTATTTAATACATTTGACTACATTTACTACATAATTCATCTGGAACTGCATTAATGCTGCTTTAAAATGGTCATACTGTGAACATTCAATATGCAGAAGTAGGAATGTGTTTCAGGAGTGCCTGAGGTGAGATTTGAGGAGGTTCATTTGTGTCTGTGATGAGTATTAGCTGAAGGATGCTTTGTCAGCCTTCTCAATAAGAGCTAACCCCAAACCTAATCTCTGTCTGACACGCACATGCACACAACTTGTGCTTCTCTCAACAATACATTCTTGAACTTACTACATTTGAATTGCATCCGCACATAACAGTTGTGTGTTTTGCAACACGTTGCTGTTCACCCACTTGGTAGTTTTGGTTAGGCATGTAGTCACCTAAGATTTGTTCATATATATTACATTAATCTGGGTTATTAATACGAGGGCGGGACAGGCAGCCCTTTCGGAAATCTGAAGAGTGCAGAGTAGCAGTTTGAGTTACATTTTGCTTTGAGGGCTAAAAATCGTATTTCATATCTACAAGCTCTTCACGGACTTGTGTGACTATAACCCCTCAAAGAAGATGTATACCATATAGTATTTTTAAGCGAAACCAGCAGAGATAGATACTCCAGCCCTATCTTCCTGCACTGATTCAAATCTGGTTAAATCAGTGATTTATGGAATATAATGACTTTCGGGAGTAAAGTTGAAAGCTCCTCATTGGGACACATCGTGCTGCTGGCTAAGACTGTCTGCACCATTCATCCTTTGTCTAAAATTCCTTCTGTACAAGTACATGTTATGTTGTTGAAGCAGCATAAGCCTCGTCGCATTGGCTGTTCACACATGATATAATCTGTAAATAGACTGTGCTCGTGTTTGCAAGCACATGCACTTGGATATGAATTTACACACACACACACACACACACACATACCTGTACTGCTGATTCAGAGGTCGGCCCATGTCTCTTATTGGATCGTACCAAACAGGTAGTCAGGGAGGCAAGTGAGATTTTCTTAATTCACAGTTTCCAACTGCAAATTCTCAGGTGGCGTCTTTGGGCCGAGCTGCCTCAGAGAGTTGGTATTTTTCCCTCCACTAGCGTTTGATTGGGCGTCTTGTATCCCTACCACCTTCTGAGAATATCCATAAAATAAAATCTTCTGCCATCATGGTTGATTACAAACAGAAACAGACGGCTGGTTTTTGAGCTTTGGTGACAAAGACTTATCTTTCTCGTGATATCACAAGATCACATGCAAATCCATCTTGTCAGGCTTTAAGTAAGTGACCAGTCATCATCATGTGGGGAACTACTGGCAGCCACGGGCATGGTTTAAGAGTGTGTGACGACACGAAGAGCAGGGATGTGTGCGATGAGTCAACTAGTTGATTAAATGTGGCTACCCTTGCTAGTCGGCACCAGAAATAAGATAAGATGAGATTGAACTTTATTTATCCCGAGGGAAATTGTTGAAATGCTAGTCGGTTAAATGTTTAATCATTATTTTATTAATGTACGCATTTTGGTTTCATATTGACATGCTGTCCAGGCTGTTGCTGTGAAGGGACGATGTATACTGTAGATGGTGGCTGGGTTTAGCAGTCAGTCTGGGTTTCTCCTGATCGGCCGGGTTACTAGCAAGTTTTCTGGCTCGCACAAATGCGACAGACTTAAGATGGCCACCTGGCGTGCTATATATCCACGAAACGGGCTAACGGATGTCGGCTCAATGAATCAAACTTGCACACTAAGATATCGTAAAGCTATTTCTTTTGAGTTGCCTCTCAGTGAGGGCCCTGAGTGACTTTGAGTTACTTCTAGTAAGAAGTGATCCAGTGTAAGTCGGCGGGGCTTTTATTGTGAACGGTAAAACGGAAGGAGCGAAGCGCTGCTGTTGGCCATAGAGTGCTGCAGGGATGAGAGATTTTTAAAATCTCTTAGACTTGTGTTAACCACTGACCTTATTTCAGGCTTCTAACAAAAAAAACATTCAAAAAAACCCCATTGACTTTGAGAGGAAGGACCCAGAAGTTAAAATGCTAACTCATTCCTGCAGCTCTCTATGTTGGATTAAAGTTTCTGCCGTCTTGTCGCCGACTGTGGGAGGCTTTGTGTTGTTATTTTATTACTTTCATGAAGTATAGGTGCAACGAAACCCTCAGGTACAATACTAATGGTAAAAGCAATGTGAAACCATGACTCTTCTTAGATCACAGTCCCTGCTGGTGTTTCATCAAAAAGCAAACCACACACTGGGTTTGTGAGGCCCACATTTATTTTAGCCGCATTTAAAATAGGATTCGCGGAGAAGGGGACTGTTCGTTCAAAACAACAATGGCGGACGCTAAAGAGCAGTAGATGCTGCAGTAGTATCTGTAGTATCAGGACTGGACAACTTTTCTCCTGTGTGGTGACTCTGCAGGATTAGTACATTTCTCATTGTGTCCCTCAACACTGCCTGGATAGCTTGCCGTGCTGGATTGGTCCCGTCACTGATGAGTCCTTCACCATAGTGGCTCAGCCTGCTGTCTTTGTCACATTCCTTGCTTTGCGGCTCGATAGTGTCCATTAGACAATGTTGTTGTGATATCTTTTTGCAGATAAAACTTCTCTCATAACTGGAAGACCAATTTAAAGTTGTTGGATTGGAAACTACTTTTTTTCTTTCTTTTTTCCTCCCTTTTTTAACCTGTCTCTCAAATTTAATTGCTAGTTGAGAAGTACATCTGCATGTGGCAATATTCAAGTGTGGACCATGTCAAATACGGATGGTTTACTGATGAACCTGTGCACAATTAATAAACACATGGTAAGCTAGACTATGTGATCAGATCCCCCCCCTAGATTGTGTCTACTTAAAAAATTGTACTTGTGGGATGTCAGCGGAGATTTAAATGTATGAACCCAACCAGTTGTGATACTGAAGCTGTGCAGTTACACCATGACATGCATGTACCTCATCACCTAATTAAAACTTTCTGGCTCCCGCTCTTGTGACAGTATAATTATTACTTTGAAAATAAACCTTCCTCTTGTAGCCTGAATGAATCCCTCAGCCACATCCCTCCAGTTTCTTACTACCTATTTGATCTTTGTTCTCAAGGCCCACTTTGCTCTCCTCTCTTCAGCTCTGAAAGATAGAAGCAAATTATTTAACAGTAAAGAAGGTTTTTTTTTTTTTTCTTAATTGCAGATGTATCATTATCTAGATATAGAAATGTTTTGTAGAGCAGTTCAGTGCAGAGCTCAGGTCCATGTAATGTGATTTAATTTATCAACTAAATGAAATTCTTTTCAATTTGGTTTTTCAGATAACCTTCACTGATCCAGGGTAGTCTCATTTGGAGATGAAAAATATTTTTCTTTTTTTATTTTCAAGTGCGACAAGTGAAGTTGTCTGTGAAACTGAAAAACGAGAGTGTTGGTGAAAAGAAAAGAATTCCCTTTACATTTTCCAGTGTGCAGGAGCTGACAGTAAAATAGCTGGCCAGTTCTCTCCTGCTTCCAGTCCACCACAGCACGTTTGACGCCAACGCACACAAGCAGACTTAGAGACACACGTAGCTCACTTGGTGTATCTCCCCTGGTGGGAGCACCAGTAGAATATGTGGTTCCATATGCTGTCTTTACACTGACCTGGATACACTGATGTTGTGCCCCTCTCCTGACAAACCTTCAATTTAGGATTCCTACATATCCACCAGATCTGGGTCTTCCCAGGGTACAAGATTACGTATACTGTTACTGACTATGTATTTGGCACTTTCAGAGAAAAATAAATCCCACCCAGCTGGTGCTCCAATTCTTTCAGGTAAACAATCACAAATATAGCCATTGCTCAAGAAACTCAAACTTTTTTACTTTCCTGCCGCAAGTTATTTGGGAGTAGTGGCACATTGAATATTGTAGTATCACGACAGGATCGTTTTTCTGTCCTCGAGCTTGTGTCTGTGTTGTTTTGTGTGCGGTGAACGTGACACAGCGTTATCACAGTAATATGAATGCTTTGTGATAATGAAAAGCCAACGCACAGGAATCCTCTGCTGCAGTGTTGAAGACGCGCTGCTGCTTTTCATTACTGTTAAAGATTTTGGATGGAAAACAGTCGTGAAGGAGCAACAAAGTCGATTTTTGCAACGTGTGTGCAGTTGGACGTAATCGCAGAATCATTCCTGTCCTACCAAACCGCTCATCTTCCCCTGCAGTCTGAGGTGTAATGCATATTTTCTGAGTTTCTGTCCTACATTTCTCTGTGCGTCCCTGCTGTGAGACCTCTAACCCTCTCGACACAAGGCGTGGTTCCTTTTCCTTCAGAGCTGCTGGCCCGTGAGGACATTGCGCTTAGATTCAGCGAGGGAATGGATTAACTCGCAAAATAACACAGCTTTATTAAATCACAACTCTCCCTTCAGACCCTCTGTCCCTCTGTGGCGTCAAGTTTGCTTAACAGGCCCCCTCTGAACCCAGCTGCCCTGGTCCGGGGCCCCTGATAAATTGGTGGCCCAGTCTTTGTGCCACTCTCTCACTTCATTACAGGCTCAGAGTCCACTGAACCATCTCACAGTATTGTGCTGCATGTGCATGTAGGGGGGGGCTGTAGTGGTAATAGGCATGGGAGGGTGTATATGAGGCCATTATTCAGAATAAAATACATATATACACCAAAAAAACTTTTCAGTGACATTTATAAACTATTCCAGTTTTCTTCCAAAGCCCATCGCTATTTAAAATTGAGAATCACATGTTAACATCACCTTTTATTTGCCTCGTTACAGAAGGATACAAACTGTAAATGAGGTTCTTAAGGCACACAGCGAGTAACCGCTTTGGACCACACCGAGCAAATGTACATGAACCTATAAATGGGAAATGTGACTTTTCTTGCATTTCAGACAGGAAACGGATCTCCATGGACGCAAAATGAAAAAAGAAAATGGAAAAAAAAATAAGTTGGAAAGTGGAAATGTCTGCTGCTCAACCTCTCCTTCACTCTGTTCTTGTCCTCTGCCAGATCCTGCTCAAGTTTCCTTCACTTTCACTTCGTTGAATTAGGATAATTAACTCTCCCGACACACTATGCAAAGTAATCAAATCTGTGCTTTGGCAGTATGTGAATTAGTTTAAAAGTCTGATCCGGTATGCTCTGCCCTCTCTCTCTCTCACACTCTCAGCTTCTCTCATTCATACCTTACACCTCCCAATGTTGGCATTTATCCATGATTTTAATGGGATGGACGATAGGAACAATGAACTTATCTAAATTATTCAGAAAAGGGGAAATCTTCTGCTGCCAGAAAGAGACACGCATACATCAGCGAAACACTGGGGACACATAAACCTGACATGTATTAGGTAACTGTACATGATGTCACAGAGATCACCGAAAAGAGGCATGACATACACTTTTTAATTTGCGCATGTACACACATGCCTCAAAACAGACACAGACACCACCTGAGGGGTTTGGTAAGAGTAGAAAACAATGCATTTCTCTTCACTGCCTGACTGACTTTTTTTTTGACTAATGTGGATATTAACAAGTCTGATTTGGTTGGTAAAATAAACTTTATTTTTTTTTTTTTTTACAAGAATCCCTTTAAGCTGCTTTAATAATTATATTGTGCTCTGGATTGCAATTTCTGTTACTTCTCTGCCAACGTTTTACTGAATAACAACAGCTTTCTGACATTTAGTTGCATCCTCTTTTGCACAATTCCCATCTTAACTGTTACGAAACATAAAAATCCTAATTTCTAATTTATTGGCAGACTTTTAAGTGGGCTCAGTAACGGCTTTAATTGTCTTTTACCTCGATTGTCCTCCAATGTAATGAACGAAAAAAACAGCAAAGTGTTCGTGTTGTGTTGCAGTTACGATGTTGCTTTGGACATCCTTCCCTGCTGGTGGTGTTACATTGGTACATTCTTCATCTGACATGGTTTACAGAGCCAACAGCGTGTTTCTGAGGTCGCTGACTGGCCAATGACATTCCAGCTGCTCCCACGGCAACCGGTGGCAGTGGGAGGAGGGCTGGTGTTCAGCTCCAGAGCATTGTTTCGCCTTTCACAAGCCACTGACACTTTCTGACCGCATGTATTTAACCATGTTAATGACATCACCTTGCTGGTGTATCTGATTAGATACCTGTAGAAGAAGCGATTGTCAGAATCTTTAAACCATCAGAGTGTGTTGTGGGTGCATACAGAGGCTCGCATTGACGTGGTGTAGGTAGGCCTATGCGTGTATGTACAGTATAAGGCAATCAACGCAATGGAGAGTGATGGCTGAGCGCGGTTTGAACATTTAAACTCGTGCCTCCTGGCAATTTGGTCGTCCAGAGAACTGTAAAAGAAAAAATTGGCTGAAAATGTCTGGTCAGGATTTGTGAGGTTCAATGTAAAGACTTTAGCAGGAAAAGCTTAGTGGCAGATTCTGCAGAAGAAGCAAAGCAACTCCTCATACACACACACGTTCGTGCGCACGCACACACACACACACACACACACACAGTACAAAAGTAGTTTTGCTGGCTGCCAGATAAGCTAAAGTAATAACAGTGCCATCTCAGCTAATTTTAGCTCTGTATTGAATGCGCCGCACTGGTATTCATGGCAACATTTCTGGCTGAGCTTAACTGTATGTTTGGTCTCGCTGGTCACTCTTTCTTATTCTCTCAGTCTTTTTCTTCATTTCTCTCTCTTTTTTCCATGTTCATTCCTTTCCTCCTCCCCCCCGATTCTCCGTCTCTCTCCTCTCCTCGTCATTCACCGCTCTGTTTGAAAGCTATCTCGCCTGATTTGCAACACAGCTAATTCCTGACATTTCCTAATCTGAGAAACACCAATGTGATCATTTTAAAAATGTTGTTTGGATAATAGCAAAGCCTCTTTGCCAAACTAAATGTCTTCTTATCCTTGCTATGATTGTGTTGTTCCCCAGCCTACTCTGTTCTGCACTTTGTGAATCATGAAACACAAACATAAACGCAGTCTTACATAATAAAGAATAATGACCACTGAGAATAGAACACTGTTTACGTTCCAGATATTAGCGCCTACAGCCATGCTTGCTTTCTCGCTTTTTAAGAAACTTAACATCCTTGACATCCTTATCATATACAGATAGCCATTACTGACATCACTGTTTAACTGTACCTTTACCCAGAGGACCATATTTAGAAATCCTCCAGCTTTTCCTTATTCAGTATTGTTGCAGGGTTTAGGAGATCTTCTATGGGGGCTTCCACTTCAAACAATAATGCAGGCAATCCCATTTCCATTCCCAGTCTTACGGCCGAGTCTGCCATATTGAGATTGACCACATCAATTTCGAATGGCCTTGGTCCAGCAACAAGGAAGCAGTTGGCTGCCCCATGGTACAAACATCAATGGGTTGGCACTGGAACAAATGGACATAAGCTCATTTCCATGAAACATTATGTATGCAAGTTGACAGCCACTTCAAAGCTGTAGCTGGTACATATTAGTTGCTCACTGCTTCCGCGTTCCCAGTCTACACACCCCCAATACGTCTTGTTTTGCCTACAAATGCGTTCTTTTTTTTTCTTTTTTTATGGTACATTGAGCTGATTCTGCAAAGTGTAAATGAGGTAAGTAAACATGTGAAATTCTCTAGTAGAAAAAGGAGAAATAAACTTTTATAGACCCTTCAAATGCATTTGGATTAGGTGAGGTGGGTGTATGTGTGTATGCAGACAAGTTCATGCACCAAACGTAATGTCAGGGAGGCGTAGAATATAAAACACAGTGGAAATGAAGGACTGATTTTACACTCGGGTCCTTCCATATCCTACTTTGATACCTATCAGGCTGGGTAAAATGTGCAATTCCAGTGCTGATATGATACCTGAGTTTTGTAACCAATACATAACAAAGCCAAACTTTTTCCCCTGTTACTTAAAAATACAAACCCTTTTGTTCATCCACCCAAAATGTTTTGAATTCTTAATTGTTATTTAAACACAACTAGTCATAATTGAAATCCATCTCTGTAAAAAATACCGTTTATTATTGTCAAAACTGTGATTTAAATGATGTCAAAGAGAAAATGAAAAAAAGATTACAAATCTGAGCAAGGGTGCAATGCCAGCTTTTGTTATTCTGCGCTGCCGACACCAAATCAGTATCGAAAAAGCCCTGAGCCTCGTTACTCCGTAGGGATCCCACACCATAAATATACTTTTGGATATGCATTGCTTTGTGTGTTTGCTTGTGTGCTTAGCCATGCGAGTGTGTGAGCAAGTGTTTGCGTTAAACCCAGACTGTGTGTGTGTCGTAAATGTTTGTCCCAGGAAACCATACTAATGGACCAGAGTGAGAGAGAGACGGGGGAAAGAAAAGTATGTGAGGTGGCCATTTTCAATACTCTTAATCCAAGGTGGGAGGAAAGTAATTGTTCAGAGTGATTCTTTATAGATTTGAGAGAAAAAACCTTAAATGGCGAGAGATTTTTTTATCTTTCAGATATGGAAACAGTCCACTTTCCCAAACCAATCTGAACAGGAACTGACCTGATCTCTGATGAGAGGGAAAGATTAGAGATCCTGGACAATATTATTGTGAAACAATCCGTTTTCAAAAGAAGAGGAGGTGCAGGCGGGAAGACGATGAGCATTCTGCTGACTCAGAGGAGCTACTGTATGTTTATAGTTTTCAGCATTAAGGTCATGCCCTTTTCTGCAGAAACTTAAGTCCCCTTAAGACATAATGTTCTGCCAGTTTTAAATGTTGATATGAAGTTTGAAAAAGAACCTGAGTCATTTTTTCCATAAACGTTGTTCTGGCAGTTTTCCTTCTTAAGCTGCTTTCACGTGATAGGAAATGTTCTCCGCGCTCACCGCGAGGTCGGCGCAGAGCCTTGCGGTGAAGACAGCTAGTTAGTTTTGTTTCCACGGTTACCTATGGTTGCTTGCCTGTGTTGCTTCATACAGACGTTATCTCATTGGTTGCGCTTTGAAAGGTCAGCAGCAACCGAGGTTGAAATAGATTAAACTTTTCACTCTCTGCCTAGGAAAACCGAGCGATTTTACCACTGATCAGAGTACTACTTTACTTTACCATTAAAAACATACAGTTTTATGATGTTCTTGCTTTTGGACATTTCTCTATATAGCCTTGGACCCAATCATGGGAGACAAGAAAGTGACAACTTTCTAAAAAACCTTTTGTTCATATTAAGGATTTGAAAGTGGCAGATTAGACTGAAAGGACAGATTGCTTTTTATAAGAAAGACTGGAGATGGCTTAGTTTGACACTGAAATTTGATAACTGTTGTTCCAACGGGCCAAGGACGAGATAACAAGTTAACAATCTCTCACCGTGCTCGTCATATATCATTTCCCTGCGATGCCTCTCCTCGTGGGCTAGATGCCAATCGTGTGAGCTTTACATCGGTGGCGGTCGTGTCCTTTTTTTCAGACAACATGACGCTTTTCCCACAACAAAGTCCTAAGTGTGAAAGCGAAAAGCCATAACTCAAACTGACAGATTAAATACGTGGCGTTTCAGATTCAAAGTCAGTAAGCGAGTAGTTGCGTTAAGGGTGCTCAGAGTTCTTCCTTTCAGACGGACTCTTCTCTAACTTTCTGATCCTCTCTTTAACCACTGAGCCACTCTGCCACCTCCTGAAAGAAGAGAAGAATACAAATCTGAATGACTAGTGCACTGTTGGTAATGAAATAAAACAATTAGAGAGAATGATCCACTACACAGTCCCAGATATGATGCCCCGCTTGATGATTTAACAAAAATAACTACATCGCTGCCTGACTGGCTGGCTGGCATGGGCTCTATTTTAGGAATGGTGGAAGCCCCCTCTTTCACTCCCGTTGTCCTGTGCTGTGACTCTTCTGCTTGCCCTCTGGCTGCATGCCTCTCGTACTGTGCAAGAAGAGCACTTCACTCTTCGCCAGTGAAACCAGAGCTCTGCCTTGAGCCTTTAGCCTCATGCCTTGCCATGTCCTCCGGGCTATTTTTACTCCAGCAGTGGCTACTTCTGCCAAACCCATACCACAAGCCTACTGGACTGGAGCTGAGGCCATGTGTGTGTCTGTGTGTGTCTGTGTGTGTGTGGGCGTGTATGGTTGTGCGCATGTAGGTGTGTGTAGGTGTGCGAGTGGTAAAGCTGCATTTATAAAGAGATGTGAGCAGAATAGAGTCGGGCAACGTGCCAAAAGAAAAGACAATAGAATTCTAATAATTATGCCGTGCAATAGTTGATGGAAAACGAATCAAAGGGCTGTACCTTAAATAAATAGTCCAAAGTCTTTAATTAGGGGGCATTTAGATATTGGATGTGGTCATTAAGGTGGAACAAAATATGAAGTGTGGGGCAACAATTTTGTAAATATTCAGATATTGTAAATACTATTACACGCGAGTTATGAAATAATATAGGACCAGTTTTGTGGGAACAAACCAAGAAGAGCAGAACTAATCTGTTAACGACGATTTCATCTGTAATTACGAGGACTTCATTAAATAAACAATATGGTACAATAATATCCTTAAATAAATGATGTAGCTTGACTGCTAAACAGTGTGATTTCTATGTCACGGTGTAGCGATGTGCTCATACCCCGTCAATCATACAGATTACAGAACAGTCGGCATGACAACACGAGTACCACTGTTGACCGACGGTCTTTGTTGGCGGGAAGGAACCAAGGTCAGTCAATTAATGTCTTTATCTGTCCTCAAAGGGCAACTGGTTGTGCAGCGATGAAACACAAGATAAAACCAAAATGACAAACTTAAGATATTTAACACCTCACCCGTGCCTCAATCACCCACACACACCAAAAATACATTAAAGAAAAGAAAAAGAATGTATTCACTAAATCACAAAAATTTACTCTTTTTTTTTGTAAATCATACTATATGGGTGTTTAATGTATTAATAGGATAGATGCATATATTGTCCATGTTAAGAACGGGGATATTTGAGGTGGAAACTTTCCATAGGAATTAAAAGGAATTTATCTTAGGAAAAGACGGCAAAAAAATAACATACCCAAAATGAATCAGATACGATCCATAAGGTCTATATGCACATTTCTGCTCTCATTTGAAAGGTATGAGGTGAAAACTAAACTACATGGTAAGAGCTAGCTTGCAAAGAATGAGCAGAAGGCGTCAAACAATGTGACTTTGCTTTAGGCTACTATCTGCTGGTTAAATGAAATATCATTATACACATGGCATACAGTATATTCACTCAGATGTCAGATCTGTAATATAAATAAAAGCTACATGAAAGCATGTAGTTCTTTGACTCAGACAGTGCAGTAGCGTGGGCCGCACGTGTGTTTGGAGAATGCGCTGTGCATGCAGAGGGTCGTAACTTTACGGAATTCTTATTTAATTCATTCTTATCAAATGATTGCATGTGATGGAAGAGTGTGCTGCTGATTGCAGTGCAGTGTAACAATTCAATGAAAATGGGGCATACGTTTAACCAAAAAATGTCATTTTTTTGTGCATTTTCCACCCAAATAATCCAAAGATTTTAAAAAACGTTAATTTAAAAAAAAGATTTAAAATTCCGGAAATGTACCGGAAATTGTCCGACCCCTTGCAACGGCAGTTAGAAATAGTTTTTTCTTCATGAAAGAGCACGATAAGCACCATATAAAAGCTGAGAAATCTGAAGTGATAAATCTGAAGGGGAATTCTTTCCAGATGAATTTCCTTTTTAAAGCTGTAAAGTGCTGCCACAGCTTTCAATTTGTCTCCGAACCTGGAGGCTCCATGTTCATATCCCAAATTCCCTTTTCTCTCCCCCCTCAGTGCTCTTGTCCTTCTTCTGCCTGTGCGCTTTATCTAATTCTTTCTCACACTCTCGCTCTGTTTCAGTGAAGTACATCAAAGAGATGTCGGCCTTCTTTAAAAACTCGGGGTCCCCTGGGGCCGCCCTCCCCTGGGACTCCCCCCCCTCCACACCTCAGAGGGGCTCTGAACTCTCCCCCGCTGAGGTGAAGGAGCCCCGCAGCATCCCGCTGATCATGTGCCAGGTGTCCCGAAAACAGTGCCCCCCGGACACAGAAAACAGGTACAGCGTGTTACAAGTTTGACGTAATATCTCGATATCATTCCTTAAGAAAGAAATCCGACAAAAATTACAAATCGGCTCAGAGAGAATATTGTAAAAGGGACTTCTTATCCCGTCACTTATTCTTTCATAATATCTGAAGCCTCTCCACCCTCAAGCGTTTCTCTCTTTGCCATTTGTCTTGCATTTCTCTAACTGCCTCTTTTCTCCTTCTTTTTGTCTCCCCGCTGGCTTCCCTCTCTCTTCTCCTCTGCCAGGTATTTCGAGGTGATTTCTGCCAGCAGGAAGAACTCTGTGTTCCTGCGGGCAAAAGACCCAGCCATGGCTCAGTCCTGGTACAATGCCATCCAGACTGGCACTGTCAACCTTTTACCACGAGTGAAGAAGGAGATGAAGAGCATGCAACTTGGCATCGAGGTCAAACATCTGGGCTGGATTACAGAGCAGGTATTCGAGGCTGCAGACGTACATGATCTATACTGCAACACCTGCTCTGGAGTATTATGCATGTTTTTTGTGATCGTAAAGTACCACGTGAGTGAGTTTCAATGAGTTCTTCCTCTTGCTACAAATGTGTAGGTGACCCAGGGTCCAGAGAAACCAATACTGGCCATGTTGACCGACAGAGACCTGCTCCTGTATCCGTCTCTGCCTGAAAGCAAAGAGAGCCTCAGCAGCCCCACCAAGAGCCACCCGCTCATCGCTACCAGGTGCAAAACACACAAATATTCCTGCTTACATACACAAACACCTCATACTCTACTCGGTGTTTATCAACACACGTAATACATTTGGCAGGTAATAAGCGTCTGTCCCTCACCCGGAGCAGTCCCAGTTCTAAAGTTACCATGTCTTCCTGGGGCTTGTTTTTGGCCCCGTCGCCAAGCACCAGCGCACTGTTTCCATCACGTTCTGCCTCATAACGTCATATTCATTTGGAAAACATTAGTGGAACCAGAACCTATGACTCATGTGTTTTTCCCTTTCCTTCCTTCTCTCCTGTGCTCTCCACATTTCACTTTCCACTGTAACACTTTCTCTGTAACACACAAACATGCATTCCCCCTTCATTTGCTCCTCTGTCTCATCCCTTTTCTGTGAATTTCTTTATTCTTTTTCTCTCTCTCTCTCTCGTGTACTCCCTCCCCCCTCCCCTCCCCATTAGACTGGTCCACTCCGGCCCAGGAAAGAGTTCTCCTCTCCTGGACTCTGACCTCTCCTTTGGCCTGCGTACGGGGACAAAGCAAGGCGTGGAGACCCATGTGTTCAGGGTGGATTCAGCCAAGGAGCTGTCCACCTGGACTCATCTGCTGGTGGAGGGCTGCCATAATGCTGCTGAGCTCATCAAGGAGGTCACCACGGGTACGGATACAGACATTTGTTATAGCTCCCTTTCTTGCTACACAGCTCCGCCACCTATTACTAGGAAAATTCAAGTTTTGTTCTGAATGACGCAACCAAGGTTCAAGGTTTGACTCCCGCTGGGGGTACACTCTTCTCCCTGCAAGTTTCTTAATAAAATAAATTCACTAAATGCTACATGCCACATGATGAGAGGCATGTAGCATAGTTCTATACGCTCTATACTCTAGTTCTATGCAAATTGCAGTGGCTGCCTCTGTCAGTGGTTCAGAGTAAAGGCCTGCTTGTTTATGATGAGTATGAGTAATTACAAAATGATGTAATTATGTAAACATTATAGGCTTAATCAGAAAACCTTTATTCGTCCCACAGCGGGGAAATTTACAGCGCTACAACAGCAAAGGGACAGGTCAGATAAAAGGGCAATATAAAATAATTGCAAAATAGAATAAAAAACAACAACCGTGGTAAGTAAGTAGCAGGTTAACATAATACAGTAAGTGAACATGTGAGAGTAATAACAATAATACATAGTAAAAAAAAAAAAAGGATATATTGCGCATACGTATTGCACATGAACATCTATATACAAATACCTGTACAACAGTACATTTGTACGATTGTTTCTTTATAAAGATGACCCCCAAAAGACAATGCATGCTAAACACTTTCATTTTGCATTAACAAAAACTGCTCTGTGGCACAACCCATGATGGAAATGTGAATAGAAGGAGAGTCCCTCCGCCACGACTCCAAACACAACACTGCTGTCACTCTCAAATTGATTGACGGGTCCTTTGACACTGAATAATGCAAGACAAGCTATTAAAGATGTGTAAACATGCCTATATTTTTGGAATTCTGATCTGCTGACAATAAAACATGCTAACAATATCAGTCAAACTCCTCAATTGTATCCTTTGAATATATCTTAAACCTATTTAATCCGAAGAAGACGTGGTTTCTATTTAACAAAGACACAAAAACATCTCACGGCATAATGGGGACCTTCCTCACAAAGCAGGATTAGGAGTTATGATTTATTGTTTCCTGCACAATGATTATGGGAATGTCGTCTTTGGCAAAATGTCCTCCAATCTCTGGAGAGTTCTTCTGGCTGCATGTTTGTGAAAGACTCAAACTTGGTTTTTAGACAGAAGAGCTTTTAGTAATAGATTTTTATGAGTTTAAAAAAAAATTTCTGTTTCAAGTACAGCATGTTTGCATTTTAGTCATCAAAGTTCCTTCTGGATATGCAGTAGTCAGGCAGCAGGTCAGTGCAGGTTAGTAATGCCGGTACATTGCCCTCTGCTGGTAGCACGATGTGGTGCAAAAGACTTCTTCCTAAAACGGTTTAATTTTAGTATCAGGATTAGGGTCAGCGTTCCATTTAACTGAGACCTCTTATCTTTTGCTAACAATAACTGTTATTTGAATCATGTTAGTATCCTTTCAGTGTCACATTCACAGGATACAGCCAAGAACGCCTGGGCTCTGTATCAACACTGAGCTCGCAACAGAATGAGAACACAAGAAATATGTAATATAAATCCAGATTTATTTGAGAATAACTTCAGCCGTGCGCTGTAAAATCATTACATTACCTTCCTTTTTTCACGCCTCTATCTAAATCCATGTCTTCTTTCTTCTCTGACCTGGCAGCCTGCAGTTGGAATGGGAAGGAGTGCACCCTGGGAGTGCACATTGATGAGGGCTTCACACTATTCACTGAAGAGATGGGTGTCAGGAAAAGTATTCTGCTTCAGCAGCCCTTCGAGCGCCTAAGAATGTCCTCAGATGATGGAGTTCGTATGATGTTCCTCGACTTCGGAGGCCCCGAAGCTGAGATTGTAAGTTACTGTTTTCTATTAGACCTTCTCAGCGTGTAGCATTTGTAGTGTTATTGAATGATATCCATACATTTGAGCTGTTCAGTTGAATATGTCGGCTCGAGTTAGCTTGAATTTGTCGGCAGTTGGTGAGATTTGTTTTCTGATTTTGAAAAAAAATGGATAATTGCATTAAAGTTGAATGAAGTTTTAAATGATTACACAAAGTCATTTTGACAAAATAATCTTAACACAAGATCCACTCTGTAGCAGTTTTCGTAGCCGCATATACTGATGCTTAAATATATTTTTAACGGTATTTAAATACTTGTTCACTTAGCACCAACGTGTTTGTTTTGTATGTTTTGTTTTTTTATCATTTAGCCCTTTTGTTGTCACTTTGTCAAAGCTGTTGATGCTTTTAATGAATGAACTTTCTTTCTGCTCTCCAAACTCCTGTCTCTTCGCTCAGCAACTGGACCTCCACTCTTGCCCCAAGACCATAGTCTTCATCATCCACTCTTTCCTGTCTGCTAAGGTCAAGAGGCTTGGCCTGCTGGCATGATAATGGCCGACCACCTGGAACATCAACAATAGGGATTTTCAATAAAACACACGGCCAGAAGACTTCGAAACACCGGAGGATGTGGTCGTTCTTTTCAGCCCCCCTGGGCCTCTAAAATGATGGTCTCTGGTCAGGCACCTGCTGGTCTTTCTAGGGGAACGAAGAGAAAACTGCAACATCGATGGACCTTTGTTGAACATGTAGTCGTACGGTAAAGAGAGGTTTTACAGATCAGCAGCCACTTAAGGGATCTGACATCTGTCAAATCTGTTGCGGTGGGTCATCACACTTTATGAGGGCAAAGCGTGTGAAATGACAGCCTGCATCTTAATGTTTCTAAGCTTGAAGTCCCAACCATTTTATGTTGTTTCTGCCCCATTGTTCAGCTTAGTTTTTGCAGGCCTTTTGTCACAGGCATCCTTTCATCTTTCAATCTTCCCTTTTTTATGTGCCGTGAGCGGTCATAACAAAAAGTTATTTCACAAATGTCCTGATTGATGTTGGACAAACATTCTTTTTCTTTTAAAGGCAGCTTCAGTGGAGTGACAGGACGACGTGACTGATCACTACACGATCAATAGTCTGTGCTGAACAATGTAAAAGATACAACCGTAACTGCGTGCTTCACATGTGGACGCTTAAATTGCCTTTTACCCTGGATTTTCATGAAAAAAAGCGACATACTTTTTGCAAGACAACTTCCAAATGCCAAATGAAATATACTGTATGTTTCATTTTAGCTGAACAACTTCTTATTTTTATTTCTCCCCTCTGTTTCTCTCCTCCCCTGTTTTAAGCGTGCTCACCGATGGCCTAACAAAGAGAGGTGACTAACAGAGTATATTATAAAAGGTTTTTTATTTTTATTTTATTATTGTGTTTTAGATTAACAAATAAGTTAGAGGAAAAACTCCTAACAAGAAGACACCTTCCCTGACTCTGGATGGCCTTAGTCATACAGTTTGCCTGCAGTTTCATTTCCTACCAGCCCATGTGAAGTACAGAATAAGAGCTCCTGTGTTTTTAAAGTGCGACAAAGGTTGTTCCACAATCATGTATTTATAGATGACAAACAGTTGGCTGAAGGAGAACCAGTCCAGCTAAGCTACTTCTCCTGGTTAAGCTTTCAAGTACAACACAAGTACAGAGCTCTTAAATGATGCTATTTGAAAGTGTATGTTGTCTGTTTTTCATAATTTAATCATGAGAGAGGACAAACGGTCTTCATCAGATAGCACTGATGGTCCATTTTGTACACAATTTGTCCAACATTTAAATGTGTTATTCTACCATATAAAAGACGTTGATTTGTTTACATCATAAAGTGTTTGATTGTTTTGTTTCTTTATTATTTGTGTCAATTGAACATCCACAACTTGGGGCCTTCTCTCTGTGTCCAACACTAAACAGACTTGTATTAATATATATTTCAAAACTAAAACCCGTTTGCTTTCAAGAATAAAATGTATTGTATATTCTTATTTAAACAAAGGTGTGCCTTGCAGGGTTGTTTGTATATACACATGTAATAAACTTTGTTAACTTTTATTGTCTACTTTGCATGTGCTTTATTGATTAAAAAAAAAAAAAATCTGCATAATGCTGCAATTCCACTCTGCTCCATAGAGTATTTTAGCATTTCTCAGCTTTTTGTTTTCCAGGCTGCAACTTTACTGTTTTGGTAAACAAAACAGCTTTATGGTAATTTGTTTTTATTACAAAAACACTCTACTAAAGCCATTGTTGGCTACGCGCCCAGCACCAAAACAGCTGACAGACAAAGTTAGCAACTAGCTAGTGAAGTAAGTGGAGCATTTAACAAGTTTAAGAGCCTGATTTTCCCTTTAAGAGTTGGGAGGAGACCAAAAACAGTTAAAACGAGAGTGAATATAGGACGCAAATTCATCAGGTGGCCAAAAACACAACTCTAAATGAATTAGAACATTCTGGGTCTGCTGGACGTGTAAATACATATCCGTTTGCTAACATGTTAGCCACAACAACCGTAAGGTCAAAGTAGTGTTTTCAGTTTATCCTGCACAGCTGCCTGTGGCAACATTATTTATTTTTATTAAAGCAGCTTTAAAGTCCTTTGGTGTGAAACTATGCATCATAAAGAAACATGAATATTGTTGCTGCATCAGTCTCTCTAATCCTGAAGGATTCTTTCGAAGCCTGATTTGGATTTACTGCTCAAAGAAAATCCAGATTTGGTCAAAGAGGACGAAGTCTCCTGGTCCCTGAAACACACACACTCAAATCATATTCATGCTTCTTTGTTTACCTCCTGATCACCTGAACATCCTCAAAATGGAAACCAACACATGCATTAGAAGGAGCGAAATAAGCTGCCGTGACCCTGACTACGTGTGGAAAAAGTATTGAATAAAAATGTCTATTAACCCCCATCTATCCATGTTCCGTAATAGCTACCTCAAACTGTCTTGTAAAGTCCTTATGAGTCAGTCCTAATGCACTTTTCATATCCAGCTGCAAGTTTTAATGTCATATCTCATGGTCTTTAACGATCCGTTCCACCGCACTGCTTCAGGCAGCAGATAGCCCTCGCGCGCTCTTTATTTAACAGTCCCAGTTGGTGGTCTGACAGTTTTATTAAGTCCAGACAGATCTGTAGAATAGGAAGTGCAAAGATGATGATGATGATGAGATGCTTAAGTCAGCGGGGTGTGTGATGGAGACAGTTAGGCCTGCTGCTCGCCATTGTAAAAGCGGCAAGCAAACAGTCCCCTCTTATGTGATTTTACTGCCATGAGGCAGTGTTATCAGTGAGGCGCAGATGCTGTTTGTTGCAGTGTAAAATGTGTGTGTGTGTGCGCGTGTGTGTGTGCATATGCGTCTTAAACACGTGTGCATTTGCATGTGTGTGCCTGGACAACAAATGGAAGCGGGCGAGTCGAGTAATAACAAACTGTGAGCTGTGTATCGGCCTATCAAATCAGAATAGAGTGTTCACATTTGATCATATCTTCTTTTCTTTTTTTTTCTTTTTTTTTTATTTAGCCCCCACTCCTCTTGTTGAGACGTTACCATGGTAACGGCAGGGAGCTCTCAGATTGGCTGCGTCCATCTCTTCCCCCTGAACTATGGTTTTGCTGCTGAAATTGCCAATCAGCCTCTCAGATCCGCTGGAGAGGAGGAGGAGATTGTGTGAATATATTTTGATTAACAAAAATGGAAGGGCACTTAGGAGGGAGAGGAAGGGGGAGAAAAAAAAAAAAAAACTGTCAGAAAATATGATGTTAGTAAGGGAAGGGGGCAAAGAGAAAACGCTGCACTGGATAGAATACACTCTCCAATCCCTTCTTTTGTGTTAAAGCCTGGAGAGCAAATACT
>CALSBV010010288.1:4920812-4938049 GCA_943590825.1 Bovichtus diacanthus
AGAGAGAGAGAGAGAGAGAGAGAGAGAGAGAGAGAGAGAGAGAGAGAATGCATATAAGCTTTGATTGGTCCTGACCTAATTCAGAACAGGACATCCCACAATATTCAATACGTAAAACAATGTTTTCTCCCTCTCTCTCCTCTCTCTCCTCTCTCTCTCTCTCTCTCTCTCTCTCTCTCTCTGCCCTATCTTCCTTTTTTCTCCCTCCTAACACAAAAGGACTAGGGAGAGGAAAGAGGGCAAGAGATTAATACTAAGGCTTGAGCTGAGCAATTCATATTCCAATAGGATGAGCATGTTATCTATTTTCTCACACTCCTTCATTGTGCTTCTCTTCCTGAGAGGCATTGGAATCAAAGCAGGATTCAACAGGAATCAAACAGGACTTTCAAGGAACCGAACAATGGCGACAACATTTAGTCGAGGTAGAACGTTACAACCTTGCACAGAATCCAGGAGGAAACAACTGCGCAATCACTTTACCCATCAACTCCTCAATAACCGTGTCAAATATGTACAGAGGAATGGGGTGAGGCAAAAGCTGAGTCCTGTGTCATTGGAAAGTCATTCATCCGAGCTTAATCAATCTAGGTTGTTTGATTCAATTCAAAATGCCTCCCAGGCAGAAGAAGAGAGGAAGAGAAAGGCAGAAAATGAGAGCTGAGCTGTGCTGACTCTTTCTAACTTTAACAAGGCTTCTCTCTCTCCGTCTCTTGTCTCCTTCATTTCCCCCCTTTTTCTTTCATTCTCTCTATCGTTCTCTCATCCTCCTCCTAGAGGCAGGAATTATAGGTACTCATTTCATGCTGACACTTGGAATTCTGTTTTTTTTTCGTTGTTTTTTTGTTTTTTTTTCCCAGTCACCGGTATTTCTTTTTAAATATTGTTATTACTACTGTATGTCTTAAAGACCAGGTTAGGGTTATTAAATATGCCAAAGCGAATTGTGTTTTCGCTCAAGTAAGCTCCTTGGAAATATTCCATCAGGGCACCCTTTTATTCTTTCCAAATGTAGTTATGAATTTTAAAGTAGACTTGTATTACTGGAGGAGAGAGGTGTGTGATCAGAATACTGAGCAAAGCCCAGATTGGAATTCCTTGTTCTTGGAGCATTGAAAGGGAGACTGTAGCTGTCAACAGGAGGGGTAGAGAGAATGGGGGGGTCAATATTGGCAGCTGGTGGTGATGAGCACACTTAAGTTATTTTTTTTTTCTTTGTTTGAGGCAATGGAAGTTGGCCAGATTGCTTTCAGAAAGGTGTTACATCAAAACATTGCACAAAATGAGCGCATAATAAAGATAAAGAAATCACACAATAGAAACGCACATTTTCATTGCCTCCCATGCTTTCCAGGGTTAAAATGTTTTTTTTTTTCTCTCTCTCTCACAGCAACACCATCATATAGACATTCAGATCCAACACCACCACCACCACCGCCGCCGCCCCATCCTGCCTTCATTTTTTGGTATTCATGAGCATATGCTCCTGTGTGAAGTCCCCTGTCAATAAATATGCACAGTCTTAATTGTTCCCATCGTAATTAGACTACAGTTCTGTTCTTTTTGGCTCAGGTGTATGTTAAAGCTCTTTCTTTTGTTTGTGGTTTGGCACCTCTGATGATTTCCATGACAATCATTTGAGTGAGCGAGGAAGCGAGAAAAGGGGAGAGAGGGAGAGGGAGGGAGAGAGAGACAGAGAGAGAGAGAGACAGAGAGAGAGAGAGAGAGAGAGAGGAGGTGAGAAACAGTTGCTGGAATAAAGCCCCATCTCAATCTGAATAGCTTATTAATAGAGCTGGTCCCAGGCAAACAGATGGCAGCTGCCAAAAACAAACACAGAAATCACAGAAATGAAAACTCTAATTCAATTAGGTAGGAAGCATTCCTCACCGCAGAAGTTATTGAGCAGTTTCCATTAATTTGATAATCCTTTTTTGAAAGAAACGTAGAAAAAAAAAAAAGTGCCTTTTCCAGAATGTCCTCCTGTGTTTATTATCTGAGGCGGACAAGCAGAGAAAGAAGAGGCCGAGAGCTGCGTGCGTGTGGGCGTGAGAAGAAAACAGGATTTAAGTCATTACTGGCTCATGGTTAACAAATGCAATTAAAGTTACTAATGAATGATGAGATTGCGGTGTTTGTAATATGAATTTATGGTTCAGATTAAAGGAGTGCACGGGATCAGTGTTGGTTTTTATCTCTTAAAAAGAGCATTGTGTCTTTCAAGGCTGTCCACATTCGTGTTTTCATAGTCTCAGACTTACAGGAAACTGTAATGTCGTGATAGTGTTGGTCGACTGGAATATCTCAAACAAGCTCTGGATGGATCTTTAAACATGTTCATGGTCCCCGTAGGATGAATCCTCCTGATTTTGGTGAGTTTTTCCTCGTCGAATTCGGAATTTCCACTTGTTCAGTACTTCGGTGTATGAGTAATAAAGCTAATGTTGCCATGCTAACCTGTTAAGATGGTGAAACTTATGTTAGCCTAACATCCACACGTTAGCATTGTCGTTGTGAGCATGCTAGCATACTGACGTTACCATGGAGCTCAGGGTTCAGCCTCAGCGAGACTTGACACTGACACGTTGCACCATTGTACCATTTTGTACGTTTTTAATCTCATTCTCGATCCCGAAAACAGTAGTTTAGTAGTTAACAGTCATTTTACTTGCATGAAGAGATATAAACGGACCTTGTGCAAACGTTGTTTTGTTTTCAAAAATTACATTTTGAAAACATTTTCTCATTATGTTGATAAAAAAAAAAAAAAAAAAAAACATAATTTCAGGTGGCGTAACGTTGCTCTCAAAATGTATTTACTGTTGCAAATGAGTATTGTATAAAAGAAGCGGGGTTGCATAGTTCAACAATACTTGTTGCTTTTGCAACAGCTGAGCCCGAAGAAATTCAGCACAATTTTAGTTCCAAGGGTTCTCTTGCATAGTTAAAAACTCTGAAGTCTGTGAAAACTTCTCCAATGTGAACTCCTGACCTGCCTCACATAGCTGCTGCCCTCCTCCATGTCAACGCCGCTCATCGTTGAAAAAAGTGTTTTTTTTTTTTTCCCTGGTTCAATTTCACCTACTGTACTGACACGATTCAAAGAATGGACGGGCAACATTGAGAAAAGAGTTTAACGCTTTGTAACTAAGAACTAATATTTATTTGTAAAACCCACACGTCACCATGTGGCCTTCATCAGGGTTCGTCTGGCCGCACCTGGAACTCTCTGCGAATGATTTAGCTCAGGATGATCCTTTGAATTGAATCCCGAGTTAGAATTCAATCCACATTTTTTCACCTCCTCCAAACCTTTTAAGTCAATTTCTTTTAAACCAGGGAGACTGATTGAAAACACTTTGGAGTGACAGAAAGTATCATTACTTGGAAGAGAGTGAGAAAAAAGGGAGAAAACTGAAGAAATAGAAGGAAAAGATTCTGATGTATTTGATTATAATGAATGCAGATGCACCTGACAAAAATAAATGTCCCTTGAGAAGAAAGAAAAGGTTTGTCTCACAGACATAAATGAAGAGTGATGGGGCATGAAGACGGAGTGATACATTGGATTTGAAATGTGAAAATGGCACACAAGCACAAAGCATTCTGGATTCTGCCGGTAAATAAACGCTGCAATTAATACTTGACATACCGTGACTCAGACGCAACCAAAACGCAACATTTATATTTGGTGTAAAGAATGTTTCTTGCAAATCGCATTAAAATCATTTGATTGTCAAGCGCTTCTTTTTCGGATCGCAGAAGAAGTGCGAACTCGCGCGTTCAGGGTCAGGAGTTTAAAGCCACGAGCCACAGCTAGCGTTCTCTTTTTTAAACATCACAGATGAACACATTTCATTTCTCCCAGAGGTTCAGTATTTTCTATTTGCTGAGTAACAACCTAACTATCCTAATTAAGACATATTTCCATTAGGCCTGTATCTAAAAATGACAACTGTGCTGCGTGATTCCTTTGTTCATACTTCCTGAGAGAGCAGCAGTTTCTGCTCCGTTGCAGAAGACGACCAGAGATTGTGGGAGATATTTGGCATTACGAGCGTTAATATTAGCTTGCTAACAGCCTGTACTCAGCCCGGTTTCATTTTTGGAGTTGGCGTGTCTCTCTGAACCATGTTTTATTGTTCCTTTTTTTTTTTTTTTTTTTTTTTTTTTTTGGTATATTGTCGAAAGAAAGATGTGCTCTACCAAAAGACCAATATGTATTTGTTTTTTTTTTGAAACATATGGCACACTGCATTGGAGAAACTGATTATTTTCTCTGCACAAATGAGATAGCTGTAAAAGCTTGTTTATTTCCCTCCTCTAGAAATCATTAGTTGTAGTTTGCTGCTATAAGTGGATTAGGCAGAAGAACATCTCATAATTCAATCGTTGGGTAAACAGGCAAGAACATTTTCAAATAACCGTTTAATGCTTTTATTTTTATTTAAATGTTTCCTAAATACTCTGTGTTTGATAATTAAATGAGTAAACTGAGCAACACTGTTTCAAAGGGTATCATGATAAAGTGATTAAAACTGCATTGTGAAGTTACATTTACTGTATATTGGCAAAGCATGTTCCACAGCTTGGTTGCTATGGTGCCGATTTTAAGAACATGGACCTTTTTCACCAACCAAATGCGAGGACCGTCTATTACACAACACGCCAGCATGTTGCACTATATTCAATTGAATCCTTTCCCAATCTCATCTTCGAGCCTATTCAAATAGCGTTACATGCCATGTGCATGACAGAGCTGAATACCTTACTTCCTGAGTAACTATTTTGTATTTTCATAACAAGCTCTTTAATCCCAAACATCTGGACCAGAACCTTGTTACACTCACACAACCATTTCTCTCTAACACTCTCTCCAACATGCAATTATTGGAGGATCTAAGGTGCAGCATGTGTGGGCGATATTGCTCAAATAGAGCAGCTGCGACGTTTAACAAAACATCTGAAATGACTGCATGTGGCTGGTCCCGTTTTCTGTGGCTCTAGTGTGAGGGGATCCAGAGCATAAAGAGACCTGACTTTCACAGACGACAGCAGGGGTGATGAGAAAATAGTTACGTGTGTGGTTCTCCATCTGACTCATCTCCACTTCAAGTCAAGACTTAAGAACTGCTGAGATGGAGAAATGCACTATTATTTTAGCTCTTAGTCAGTGAGCACAGTGGTTTCTCTTCAGGGATGTGAGCTGCTGCCCCACATAGCCCACAGCCAAATGAGGGAGAGAGTGAGAGAAACTTTACTTCTTATTAAACAGGTCTCTCTTCTGGCAACCATTGGCTTAATGCTCTCCCTCAACCACCATTTCCACTCGTCCAAAAGTGTAATATCGCCCCGTAAACAGCTCCTTCTCTTCCAGCTTGGCAAACACTGTCTGCTGGACACAAGCAACACATATCACAATCATTTAACACTATCAGATATTTCTCTAAAAGAGGGCTGAAAAAGAAAATAACATATGCAATTTGATTTTCATTTAAAATGTCTCATGCTGTACGAAAGCTATAGTATTAAATATAACATCTGCCGTTCCGATAATATGACATGGCGCTAACATTTGTACGGCCAAATGGCTTCTTTGGTGCTTTGAATCCAGTTTTTATGTTGTAAAACACTTTTTTTTACAACACTTTTAAACTGTTTTTTTTTGTTGTAATTTTGCATTGTTTGTTATTATTATAATACTATCTAATACTATTAATGCTAAACCTCCAATAACAGATGTTCCGGCCACTTGAATGCAGATCCAATATTCACTCTCCTTTTTTTTGCTCAGTGTTCGGTCTCAACCGGCTCCTGAGGGAAATATCTGGCTCTTTAGCTGCTAAATGTTACAGTTTGTAATTTGCTAACTTCACCTGCTGCTTGGTGCTGGTGATTTAAAAACATTTGGCTGGAAGACGCTACAAAGGTCCACAGAACTGAGGAAGGTGATAACCCAGCTACTCGTGTCACACAACAATATGATCCATCTTTTATACGGTCAAATTGATTATTGCTCGGTGAGGAAAATACTGTTCTAATGATAAAATATTAAAATTTGATATAAAATGTTTTGTTTTTTTTTAAAACTGGATATTGGCTATGTTGGCTTTCTGCAGACAGAGGGAAGCACATGTAAACAAATAAAAAAGTGTTTTACTTTTGTGTTATTTTGGACATTAAGATGTCATGGATATAATACTATTTTCTAATGATCCTGCAGTGTGAGAAGCAAACTAGCCAAATTGATATTATATTTAATCCAGTCATAGAGAGAAATTCTTCATCACCTGATGTTTCACAATGAGTCTGAGGGGAATTTTCTATGTCAGGAAAATAGCACTACGGTTTTAAAAAAAAAAGTGAAAAAGACAATGCAACCACTTTAAACAATTTTTTTATTATTTGTAATATCAGAAAAACAGGAAAGGGATCAAATGTGGCGATTGCACGCAGACCTTGATGGTTTTCAAAACTGACATACGTTGGATCACATAAACATCTACAGGTGTGAAACCACAAGTGTGCTTTGTGCCTCACGTGTTATGGCCTATGTGTTGTATTTATAAACATATGTCACCCTTTGCTGGCCTACGAGCTGCTGCGCATGGTTAGGAGTGTGCGAGCTGCAGCTGTCATGGCAAATAATGATAAACCCAGTTTGTACCGTGATGAAATCCTAAATAACTTTTGCTAAATTGCCAAATTCGCAGAAAGTATTGCAGAATGAATTCTGTACGATTCAAATATTTAATGTAAAAGCTACCGGGCGATATTGTCTATTGTTGCTACTTAATGCATTTTGTGCAGTACAGTCAGCATAAAAAAGAAACCTTAACTGATTCTGAACACAAAGCGAAACCCATTTCTTGTTAAAACCACCCACATTTCCTGCTGTTTGTTGCTCCACCGCAGCACCGAAGTTGCAACTGAAACGTTGTGTCTGCTACAGTAGCTGGTGTGTGAGAGGCTCCGTGTGTTTGGTAGTTCGCCCATAGCACTGACCTTCTGGCCCGCATCACATTAAACTAAAAGGCTGATAAACTCCAGCTAGCTAGTTGTCTCATGTGGTCAGCTTAAGCCTATTTTTATTCACGCTCGCACACAAAAAAATAAAGTTATGGTGCGTTGCTCCACCATAACGACGAGCGCAAAAAAAAAAAAAAGAAAAAAAGGTACATTTTTAAGAAAATAAAAGGCTTTTTGACAGGGTGGATCTGACGAGCCTGCTGCTGATGGAAACGTTCCACTGTTGGCTGAGCGACTCCGCAGACAAACACTCACACACGCTGAGGTTGACCTCAGATTCATCCTCCACAAACATGCTCAACCTCTTGCATATGCATGGTTGTATTTTCAATAATCAGTTGCATACATAAATAAATAAATGTTTAGCAGACTTTGCTTTATTTTACTAAGTTGTCAACGTTGTCCTAAAATGAAAGATCTTCATGGAGAGACGACTGTCTGTGTTTTCACTCATTATGTGCAGCCTGAAGACCATATCCAACACACGGGTCCGGAAAGGAAACACAAAACAGGAATGAAGTGAATAATTTCAATTCCATTTGGATTTAACAAAGGCATGTATTTAATGAACTATACTTGCTGAGCTAATAAATGATCCTGAATTAATGTGTAAAAACAGGAAATGTATCAGATTAACATACAAAAAAAAAAAAATCTTATGTTGAAACAATTCAATTTGGACTCAGAATTAAACTGAGGTTATAGTGGTTTTGCATCGCTTTAGCTGTATGTGCGATGGATTCCGCACCGACCTCGTCTTTGCCCCCCCCCCCCCCCCGCTATTACTGATGCCATCCATTTTGTCGCTGCAGTGGTCTTTTAGATTCTCTGGAAACCAACATCACCGCTGTGTTCACCTCTTCTCAATGGCATCCTCCACCATAAATTGTAGTTTTTCATTCTCCGTCGGCCTCATGACTTTGACTCTGAGACGAGGGATGGGATTAAGGGTGGGGACGGGAGTGTCAAAGTGATAGTGTCTGCTCGCAGTATTTACTACAGTATTACTACAGACAACGACAGCCAGCACGTCCGTGTAGGGCCGAGAGAATATGTAGGAAAGGAAATAAAGAGATATTGTTGCCGTGCATGCACAAGACACGCTTGCATCTCGAGAGGAGAGGCAACACCGAAATACAGGAAAACGGAAAAACACATAGGCAGACGATCGTACGAACACATGGCTGTATGTACACAAAAGGAACACAGACAGGGCTGTGTGGCTGCAGCCAGAACCTCTTTTATCCTGCATTGCATTAAGAATGCATGACTGTGATTTTCATATAATGTGTGTCATATCACAAAGTGGCAGGTTCTCCAATTGTCCAATAATGATCTATTTGCCAATTCAATACTATTAAGGAAAAGACGGCCGGCAGACGTAAAAAAAAAATGAATAAAACATTGAATGGTGGGATCGCGAGAGTTCCATTTCAATTTCTCCTTCTCTCTCTCTCTCTCTCTCTCCGAGAGTCTCTTAAGAAGAGTCGTGTGCAATTGGGGTAAAATCAGTACTTGGACGGTTGCCTGAGTTTGTGTGCACATTGCATTTCTCTGTTCTCTTTATCTCACACTAGACGCCTACGATGCACCACTTTCACAAGCAAAGTAAACGTTTTCTCGCATCTGCTCTCTTGTTTGTTAAGATAGTTTACTGGCAATATCCACGCTGCCCGGTGTACTCTGTATCTATGGCTAATTAGCTAATGTCATTGGAGCCCTGAGCTAAATAAAAATATAGAACAGGCCTGAACACGTGACCCTCTTAAGTGCAAATGCACAGTGAGGTACAGTGAGACGCGGGGGTGCTGGTGTCTTTAAAAAATAAATAAAGGTGTGATCGTCTCATTTGAGAGGGGGACGACAAGAGATGAAAAAGTCAGCAGGGAAATCAAGAGGCATCAGGCACGGTCACTTTTAAACTTTTTTTTATTATGCAGGTTTGAAATAAAAGAAGCATTGTGACACAAACAGATGCTGCTGGCAAGGGGGGAAAAAGTAGCAGCACCCAAAATGTAAAAAAAAAATAAAAATGAAGAAAGAAAATCATTGTCGTGGTCATCATCGTTTTTTTTTGTTTTTTTTTATCAAACCAAAGGAAATGAAACAATAAAATAAGAATAAAAATACACCTCCATTGTAAGAAGCAAAAGTGATCTAATTCCTTTCATAAATAAGAAAACCTGTCAAATGGCTGATGGGCAACTAGCAAAAACAATATATTGATAACCATTTAAAATATTTATCATTACTGGCTTTACAAATAAAATAACTACAATTGGCAGGGTTTTTTTTTTTTTTTTTTACACAACTTAAAATGTTATAGTTCTGTAACAACTAAAACTGAAATTATGCTACAGTAAAGAGATAAATACAGATGTCTTTGTCAGCAAAATGCATTTCTGTTAATCACACAAAAAGTTAAAAAGATGAGATCAACACAACCAAACACCAAGTAGAAACTTATAAAAATCACTGTAATGTGGATGTGATGGCTCCATTCACATATTTCATTACTTCATTTCTGCATGTCGAGGCGACGAAATTGACATTATGGTCAGACAAAATAAGAAAAGGGAGGTGGGGGGCATTTTCGAGGCAATATCTTTTTTCTTTTTTTTTTTCCACCAGCAACATTATATCTCATTTTATCTCACAGCGTTTCTTTCTCTCCTTCTATCTCTTTCCTCTCTATCTCTCACCTGGCTCTTTCCATTTAATGATCTGCAGGACACATATTGTGTATTCAGTTTTAGATTGAACTTTATTGGAAAAAAACACACCAGTGAGCACAGATTTAATGCAAGAACGAGAGTGTGAAATACTCCTCTGAAATCCAGCTGCACAAGGCTGTTAAAATTCACGAGAAAGACTCGACACTCGAACACCGAGACACTCTTGCACGCAAAGTGTGTGTCCGTGCACATACACACATACGCACTCAACTTCACACGTCATGAATGGGGTACATTCTAACGTCCAGACACACACACACACACACATGCACACACACACACACACACACGCGCACACAAAATGACTTACATGTAATATTAAAGAAGAAACAAATCTATCTGGACTTCCAATTCCCAATTTGATCCCATAAAAGTGATATTTACAATCACACTGTGACAGCTCAGTAGACCTCAACAGGTCTTTAATATTAAAAAAAGAATCTTTTTGTTTTGTTTCTTTTCCCCACCCAAGCTTTTCGTATCAATTTGCAGGCCCTTAAGCAAAGCTACCATAACATCAAAGCCTGCGCTGAACCTACTAGAAGTTAATATTTTTCTACAGTACAGGGCCCAACGCTTATTGGCAAAACAAGAGGAACAATTTTTTTTTCAAGGCAGAAATAAATAAAACAGCAACGACAACAACAACAAAAGGGAAAAAAAAAAAACAAAAAAAAAAAAAACAAAACACAAAAAAAATAAAACACAAAAGGAAATTAAAATGATTAAAGAAGAGGAAGAGTATTTTTTTTTTTTTTTTTTTCTTCTCATTCTAATTAAAGCTGGATGGGGTCCCTGAGGGGACTTTGATGGTGACACAGAAGAGGAGTGCTCTACAGCCCAGCCTGTATCAGAGAGGGCAAAAGACACACAACTCAGAGAAGAGGGAGGGAGGGAGGCAGGGAGGGAGGGGATGGGGAGGGGGGGGGGGGCCTTATAAGTGCTTGGCAAATTTTAAACAGCAAGAGGACTGCTAATACATTAAGTGGTACAGACAGCAGTCATCTAGTCAAAAAACTCTGGTCACAAATTCTTCAAGAAACTGAGAGAAACAATAATTACATTGACAAAAAAAGGTGGTGGTGGTGGTGGTGTTTTGGGAGGCGGAATGTGTATGTGTGTGAGAGTGTTTGTATGTGTACGTATGTTATTGTATGTTAAGTGTGAACTGTGTGTCAGTGTGTGCATCAGAAGAGGGGTGAGGGGATGGAGGGGGTGGGGGGTGGGGTGGGGGTCGGGGGAGGGGTGAGAGTAGACTCCTCGGTGTCGTATTTGTCGACAGAGCATGATCTTCAGTTTCAGGTGAGGTAGAGTGGCTTGTCCCTGCCAATCATGCTGCCACTGGAGAGAACACAACAAAAAAAAAAAAAAACAACAGAAGCACCGGTTAGATTACAGACAAAGACACCGCTAAAGAAAAGAAGGATTAAATAAAAAATAACAGGAGGTACATTTTCCTCTGATTGCAAATACTTTTCATTCCCCGATGGTCACAGTTGAAACTGGAAAAAAAAAAAAAAAACCCAACTCTCTTAGCTTCCTCACTCTAACCAAACCCTGTAAATTAAACAAAAAAACATTTCATAGTGCTTCAGCACCAGCACATAGAATATCTTCCCGTGCTGCAAGACTGCATGCCTGCCAAACCGTTTAGTACAATACCAGTGAAAACTTGTGTTAGGAACATCTGTTTTTTTACTGCTGTCTGACAAACACATGACAAGCTCTATTATCTCACCATTACCTCTCCAGCTGTCTCCTCTGTCTCGCTGGAACGGAGCTGACAATTTTCAACAGTTATATTGTGAAAGCAGACGTCTGACAAGAATATATATATGATTATTTCCAAGAGATCACGGATCAAAGACTTGGATTGGACTATGTGTGTATCTGACTAATTAAAACCTGAAAAACCTATATTCAAAATATTTTCTACTTTTTTTTTTTTTTTTTTTTTTTTTTTTACAATATATTTTTTTATTTCCTTTGAGTAAATACATCAAGCAGAAAAAGAACATTTTCCATTTGGTCGAATTCACTTGTCCCCATTCAAAATGTTCTTCACTGTAGGATTTGATGAGTTGCAGTAAAGGTTATAGTGGAAAACAAATTAAAGTGTCTCCTTCGTCCCCACTGACCTGCAGTGGTTGCCACACTCCCGATTGCAGTATTCACTGTCCCAGTCATGGCTCTGAGCCACTCCAGGGCCTGGACCAGGGCCAGAGGCTCCTGGAGACTGGGAACCCCCAATGCTCTTCTGATACTCTGACTGGAGGTGGGAAAAACCCTGGAGAAAGAAATAAAATTAAGCACAACATCTTAAAGTATAAACTACTCCACATCAGCAAGTGTTTATCAGTGCGCTGCTATACCTGCTGCCCAGGAGGTGGGGAGTGAAGAGAGGCCTGCAGCCCCATCTGGTGAGAGATGATTGGCTGGGACTGGACCTGCTGCATGCGGATAGGCTGGTTGAGGAGCGAGCTCTGGTGCAGGGAGAGCTGCTGGTGGGGGTGCAGGGGGGGGCTGATCTGGAAGGAGGAAGGGGGAGAGGCACTAATGCTTGGCAGCATCTGCGATTGGCTGAGCGTCTGCGACAGGGCGTGGCGAGGGGCGTGTCCTGCGTAGCTCTGCAGGTCGGTGAGAGGGAAGGCCCCGGGCCCCAGGTAGGGCGACGACGGCTGGGGGGGAGGTGGCACACTGTACAAGGGCGGGTTGGCTGGCATCATATGTGGAGAAGCCTGGCTTGTTTGGGCACTTTTTGTCTCCACGGGATCATTATATGTCTAAAGGGGAGGGAGGGAGGACAAGGATAATGGTTACCGGGTGATTTCACTTTATTACAACGTGGATCTTATTTTTATCGTTTTAGTCTATTTTTGTGTGCTTACCTCCAAATAAGGTGATTTAGATAATCTGGCTAAACTGTTGGCTTGTTTACAGTTTCTCGTCCTGATTTATTGATGTTGGCACGTTCCCAGAGCTCAGCTACGTCTTTGAGTACAATGTTATCTTAAACACTATAAATGATGGCCAGAGCTATAAAAGTACTGTAAGACCCAAGTTGTAATAAACTGGAATTATCGTTTATTAAGTGTAAATAACAGTGCGCACCTTGCTGAAGGCTTTATGTAATGGTTAGGACTATTTATCGAGATGTGGATCTGTAAGATTTGTATTATTTCTTTTTTTTTTTGGTGTAAATGAGCTGTAGCAGTTTTTGCACTGCTCTTCCCAGAAGCAGGAAGTATAGCCAGTTTTGTGTCTCAAAATTGCTTCTAATACATACTGATATTATGAAAATTACAGGGCGAGTTTAGTATGCAAATATAGTTTGAGGCCGACATGAGCATGCAATACAATGTCTGATGGAGCCGATATCCACTCAATGATAAAACTGTCCTATAATTCTTTGCACCTCCTCTTTCCCCTGAGACAACTCTCTCAGGGGAAAGTTTGAAAAAAAAAATATGTCAATGAAGCAAGGGAAAAGGAGCAGCTGGCCTCTGCAAATTCAAATTCAAAGACAATTATCTACATAACTTAATAAAAAATTGAAAAGGGAGTAAAAACCCTCCTCTTCCAAGAAACTTTAATTTGATGTGAAAATGTGGTTGTAAATGGCAGTATTGTAACAGCGTGCACTAATTCCATACTATTTATTACCTTAAGTATTTACTGCGTGTGAAGCCATTGCGGCTAATGCTGCCCGCGGTCACCGCTCTGTTCCTCCTCTCTTTATTTATTTATTCCTCACAAACCCCTGTTGATGCTGTGAGACCCAACGCGCATTTATTCTGCAGGTCTTTCGGTCTCCCTTTCTTTTATGAGGTGCCGTATGTATGAAATACATCCAGTGTTTCTCATTAACTGTCAGACGGGCTGGAGTGATGTGTGGTGGTCTGCTATTTAGTAATGGCTCACATCCATCCCTCCGAACCCATGAAATAATCAATGGAACGGCATAGAGGGATGGATATAAGAGAGGGTCAGATACATTTGCAGGGTCAAGTGGAAAATGAAATACTGAAGAAACGGTGTGAGAAGGCAGAAGCAAAGAGTGAGAGGATGGGTGTAATTTCTTTCTAGTAAGAGGGGTATTTCAGCAGTACTATGATTTCATATTCATCAGAGGAAATATATGAAGCGCAGTGTATGTTAGAGGATTTCATGGGCATATATGAAATCTGTGAACTTTAAGACATAGTGGGACTTTTTTTAATTTAGACACTTTTCAATCACATTCGGTACTTTAGAGCTGTTGGATTGAAATGAACACAAGATAAGTGCCATGACATACAGTGGGAAGCAATCAAACTTTTGTTTTTTTCTTCTTCTCCCAAACAAACCCACATGCGTCACCAAACAAAAAGGCAACAGGTGCACGCTGAAGATGTGAATCCTTCAAAATGATACTCCAATTACCTCCAATTCCACCCGCCCCAATTCACTTTGAAAAGACTCCTTCAGTGGTAATTTAAAAAAGAGAGTTGCGTTGAATCATGAGATTCAGATCTGCATTCAGAGTGGCTGGTCCTGAATGAGAAAGGAGGGGGGGGGGGGGATGCAGATTTATTTTTCTTAGTCAATTTTTTGACTGGCAATCTCCCAACATATAGTATCAATCAAGCCTCTGTATAGGAGCTCTGACATGAATGTCTAATTGCACCAAAGACAAGAGATGAGAATAGTCTTTTTAAGTGAAAGTACGCCACAGTGAAGAGGCTGATGAATTAACTATTCATGCCTTAATCAAGGTGCTTGTTTTTGGCCCATGAGCATGAGAGGAAGTGTGGCGCTGTGCGGAGGGGAGGAAGGATGACGGGGAAGAGGGAGGGGGAAGAGGAGGAGCTTGGTATATGCTAATGCAATTTAGAGTTGTGTTCCAAAAAAAACAATGCCGAAACACCGAAATGAGATGCTGTGCACCAACGGATTGAAACACCCCTGTACCGTGACGACTACTGTAAAAAGCCTTGCACATGTACGAAGAGTTTGTGGGAACATATTGTACCAGCTTCTTCTTTTTTTTTTTTTTTTAAATGTAACTTTTGCAATGTGGGTATGGTTTTTATACAATGTTCTGGTAATGTTCTTGGCTAAACTGGAGCAAAGAGAGAGCAGTAAGTGTGAGCAAACCTAAGCCAACACATTAGTGGCCCATCAGGGAGGATAGAAACACTAGGAGGACAGCAAATGATAGGTAATGCCCACTTCTACTCTTACATGTGCACACTAAATAGCACGCACACTAAGACCTGTACTGTTACTTTTCATTTCTCCCCGGGTTGCAAATTGGGTGTGTTTGAGGCCTAATTTTCACTGTTCTCCTCTGAGCACACACACACACACACACACACACAAACTCACACACACACACACGCGCGCGCACACGCATGGGCGCGCGCACAAACATGCTACCCCCCCGGTGCAGCAAGAGGACCCTTTCCTCGGAATAAAAGTGAGAGGAATTCTCCGTCTAATTTATCATCCCTTATATCGCCGCTGACCCATGTATATCAAAGATGCGACCCCCGTGGTTACCTTGGAAACCAGACTGGCTCTGTAGGCGGCCAGGGCTTTCAGGTACTCCTTCTTAGCAGCCTCTGTTTTCCTCTTGTAGCTCTGCAGGAGCAAACACAACAACAACAACGATTGATTACAAGGTGACGCCAAAGGCTAAAATGACCCTGTGGTCCAAACTGACTGATGTGGATGAGATTTTGGGAGTCGTGGTGTGATTGTGTGACCTGGCAGTGTGCTCTGTGATAAATAAAAAAAATAAGATAAAATAAAAGAAACATATCAAATACATCCATGGCACAGTTATCAAGTCGAGGATATGTGAACGTCTGCATGATGTTGCTGCGTTTGCAGTTCATTTCTTTCTTCAGAATGTCCAGAGTGAAATGCAGAGAAAGCTCGTGTGCACTGACGTGAAGACGGAGTTTGGAATATTATTGAGCTAAATGAGGATTGAGAAGCCGTGTGTCATTTTGCGTGTTGCTTTCCAGCCTCTTCCTCTATTAAGGCTGTTGCTCATCTTTTAATCAGAGCTGATGTCCCAGCAAATCATTCAGACGAGGAAGGAAAAAAATAAAAGAATTCAAAACAGCATTTGCAAAGAGGCAATCTCATGCCTTCTGAATGAACCTCAAATGATGCGCTAAGACAGGGAATTCAAGTTAATGTCATCACATGTCACTCAGAGGCTCTTTATAGCTGCCATTGCCTTTTAGTTGCGGGGAAAACAAGTCGCAAAAAGTCCACCCTTAAATCGATGAGGAAGACTCAGATCTCAGCTCCTCTCTGGAACATTTTAATATGAAGGAGAACGTGTGTTTGTGTGTGTGTGCGCGAATGCAGCGGGTAATTACTGATCCTCAGTGAGAGACTATCTGTGGCTCCATGGACGAGGTCATTTCTTTCAAAGAGGTGGGGTAGAATAACCATTAAGCATTCATGTGTTGCCAAATGCACAAAGGCTGGCAGCTGCTAACACATACAGTCAATAAACAAACAGACATACACACAGAACAGCAAACAAACCTGGATGAAGACGGATACAATCTCTTGCTCAAACAGCTGATGTTTATCCTCTCACTCATCCCTATTTACAATATTGTTAATATTTCCCCTCCGTGATATATACATTCAGGTATTTAGGAACGAGACTGCATTGAATGAGGAGCTCCAAAAATGCAGGAATACACCACAGATGTTCATAATAAAAAAAACAAAACAGATAATCCCCATTAAGAAATGAACTACAGTTCTTGTATAAAAAAAAAAAAAAAAAAAAAAAAAGTGACACCCTTACCCCTCATCCCTTAAATATTGATGGAGCCATGGCTGCCTCTTTAATGAACCCCAAACTTCTCCCAGCAGCTTTAATTTCAAATCAATTTAACACAGCTAATGATTTGCGCAACGACGGATACTTTTAAATAAATTACCATGCCTAAGGATGTCTAATTATTCCAAAGTGAGTGGATTCATTAGCAATTGAAGCCGTCAGAGGCTGCAGGTCAGTTGAAATTAAAAATAACAAAGCTGCAAGGGGAGAGCATATGCCTCCATCGTAATCCTGACACAGAGGTGTCCCGCCTGAATTAGCCCCTAATTGTACCTTAATGAAATGTTCTTGTTTGATAACCAGTTAATTACAGGAGACAATAACTCCGCACCCTGCTGACACTGAAGGGAGTGATTACCCCGACGACCGAAACGCCGAGCGACCGGTGAGAGGGGGAGGAGGAGGAGGAGGTGGAAACAAATGGGAGGTAGAGAAGGCAGAGTGATAAGAGGGGTGAAACGGAAAGTAGGTGAGGAGAGGAGAGGAGAGGAGAGCAGAGGAGAGGAGACGGGAGGAGAGGAGAGGAGACATGAGGAGAGGAGAGGAGAGGAGGAGAGGAGAGGAGAGGAGAGGAGAGGAGAGGAGAGGAGAGGAGAGGAGAGAAGAGGAGAGCAGAGGAG
>CALSBV010010288.1:4938059-4967375 GCA_943590825.1 Bovichtus diacanthus
AGAGGAGAGAAGAGGAGAGCAGAGGAGAGGAGAGGAGAGGAGAGGAGGGGAGGAGACATGAGGAGAGGAGAGCAGAGGAGAGGAGACAGGAGGAGAGGAGAGCAGAGGAGAGGAGACAGGAGGAGAGGAGAGGAGAGGAGGAGACAGGAGGAGAGGAGAGGAGAGGAGAGGAGAGGAGGAGAGGAGAGGAGAGGAGAGGAGAGGAGGAGACAGGAGGAGAGGAGAGGAGAGGAGAGGAGAGAACAGGATGCCAAGTTGCAAATTAAAAAGAAACAAAAAAAAAAAGCACACAATGTCAATGTGAAAGTTAGACAAAGAGGAAACAGACTATAGATAATAACAAAAGATATAAATCTTTGGATGGATGCTAAAATGTAGCCTATACAAGGAGTTTAATATCTACGCAGGGAGTCTAAACAAAGTGACAGCGTTTCTTTTCCTTCTATCTCTGACCTTTCACTGGTACACAACTCCAACACAGCACACTCAATTAAATAAAGCTGAGGTCTCTCCTCCCTCCTACCTAACTCCACTATCACTGTTCCTCCCCACTGCTGTAAAAAAAACGGGAAATTGATCTTAATCTTAAATAACAAAACCAAGAAAAATGTTCTTTTGTGTTTCTGGGGCAGCTTTAACATGTAGTCACCTTGAGGAATAACGCAGCCCAAATAACGCATTGATCTTGCGCTATAAAACAAAAGCCTTTGGGAATTAAAAAAAACGCTGTATGGCGTGCAGGCATTCGAAAAAAACATCTTAATAAAAAATAAAATAAAATATGAACATAAACATGAACAAGAAAAAAGACTTTGTTCTACCAAACTCAAGGGTGACACTGGAGAATACACAACAACGCGTGCAAAGTGGGGGAAATGCACACTGAAGCTCAAAAGAATGACAAAAAAGAACACAAATCACAACAATGACACTTCTGATCGTTTGTTCAATGAATTACAGCAATAAAACATGCCGCCTTCGATGCATTTATTTGAATTCCGCTGCATGGTGTGTTTGAGGACTACTATAGGTAATTGGAAACAGGGGCCACGTTCTAGTTAAAACAAAGCTGTGTGTAGGGGAAGGGCTGTGTTTACATTCTGGTGCTCCTGCATGGCTCCAGAGGGTCTGACTGTGACATTATAGAACACACCTCATCGCTCTTATAGAGATGACGTTACAGCGAAAGAGAAAAGAAAAAGCATAACAGCATATACATCAACGGGCCAAGAGCAGGGAGAGATCAAAACTGAAGCTTTGTACGGAACGCGTTTACGGTATGAGACAAATGCATTTCACCAGAAAGTTATCGGTCAGCAAATGTGGATAGAGTATGCTATAATATCTTGTTCAAACCAAAAACAGAAATGTTAATACCTTCTGACCTTAATGAGTATCAGCATGCAGTAGCTGAATTGGTTACACTCTGTAAATACACGGTTACCAAGTTTATCCATTTGTTATGCCGGAATAAGTGACAGCGTTAGTCTCAGAGAATAATTAGAGCAATCACAGTGTTATTGCCCAGACAGGGTCCTACATTTCATTCCATAATGACATCATTACCTCAAGTTAATTATGTGTCTTGCGAGGTGACACGTTTGATTAAACACATAAATGCACAAACAAAAAATTAGCTGTGGAATGGCACAATAAATGGGGGGGGATTCTTAATGGCGAAATTGCCCTTTTGTTAGTTTCGTCTCTGTTCCCAGGTAATACTGTGAAGGACAAATGCATTTAGGAGAAAAGAGAGACAGACAGAGAGAGAGAGAGAGGGAGAGAGAGGGAGAGAGGGAGAGAGAGCGAGCGTTGCATCTCCAGTGCAAAATCTAAGGTGAAAAAGAAGCCAGGACACAAAGGGTTAAGAAGCACAAACAATAACATTTCAGGAGCAGATGTCCTTGAGGCAAAACCAAGGACAAGGCAATTGCTAATCTTGTATTCCCAGCATGATCAAATCACCAGGCAACAGATATAAATAAAAGGACAGGAAATGAGGAATTCACATTCAAGGGTGTCAGAGGCAAAATGAAGATTCATGGTGAAGAGCCCCGGTGAAGGCGGCAAAAATTAACTGCAAATAAAAGGGACAGACGGCCTCCAAAGTCCAGCGTATAAAGTAGGTTTGGTGGGAGAAAAACACACACATGCTAGATAGGGTCTAGTCGACGGTGGCTGGGGCTGAGGAGAATGGGCTGCACTTTGTCATGGAGACAGGTGCTTTTATTTGACACCCAATAGGCTGCGCCCTGACTGGATATTCTAAAAATATGAGTCTGCGCATGATCATCAGACTGTCTCGTTTTCCATTCATTTCACACCATCATTTGTAACCACAAACACATAGGAACTCCTTTGACTTTGGTCTGAAATGCTGAAATGAAATAGGAAGTGTGCTGGGTGGAAATGCTCTAAACTGCAGTAAATGTTGATGCAGTTTCATATGCACAGGTCAGGATGTAATAAAATAAAATTGACTCCTGGAAACATTCAGCGGGATGCATCTGCACTGCTGATGGTCGCAAACCTTTTCGCTTTCGCCAATGTACGACGCTCACTGCATAATGAAAGATATCTACCTTTTGATTCTGTGGTTTGTGCATGCCTAATTGTCAAACTAATGTGTAAAATTAGATTTGTGACTTTCACTTCATAAAATACACATTTTCTATGCCTCACGGTCATGCGAGTTGTCATTATGGAGAGTGGAGGACAACTATCTAATTTTAGAACAAAAATCTTTATTTTCTGCTCACTTTATCGGTCCAAATCTTAAATACATATTATTATGCCGTTTGAGCATACAACAAAACTTTGGCCAGCCACAAAGAATTATCACAAACTTTGCAGTTCCCCTCCTCTATAAAGCTCTACAAGGTTTTCTTCGTCATTTCTCAACGTGTTCGTGTTTCGCATCGTCACTGCGTTGGTTCACTCTTTGCTCTTTTAGCGTTTTTTAGCAAGAAAGCTCGAAAAGCCCACTGTAAACTAAAGCTTCCCAGCACCAAATATAAAACTAGCAACTAGCTGGTGAACATAGCGGAGCATTAAGCAGGTAAGGAGCGAGATATTTTCCTCGGACGTTGGTGGAGACCAAAAACAGAGCTAAAAGGAGATTTGGACTTGGAGGCAGAATCACTGCTCCAAATGAAAGCACACATTATGAACCTACCTGTTTCTGCTCCTCTCCCAGTCCGTCCCACATGGAGGCCACTATCTTGGATACGTCTCCAAAGGTGGCGTTGGGATTCTGTCCTTTAATGGCTGCCTGGGTGTCTCTGAAGAACAAGGCGTAGGCTGACACGGGCTTTGTAGGCTCATTGGGATCCTTCTTCTTCTTCTTTTTTTGGGGTTTGGGCTTGGGCTTCATCATCTCTGAAGACGGCCGCTTCTCGCCCGTGATCTGGAAGACCATCAAAAAACACAAAAAACAAAACGACTTATTGACACTGCAGAAGCAAGGCCTGCCAATTCAACTGGAGGGAATCTATCGCATCTCTGATGAACGCTTATAACCAGGTGAAGCGTGTGAACTTCTTCAAATTCATAATTCGAGCTTTCTGTTTAATGGCCGCTTAGTCAGCGCTTGAATACTGTTGCAATGTTTCACTGACAGCAACACTCTGACACCGCCACCAGTTGACAGCATTTATGTTCTGCCTTACTTTGTCCAAAATAACATCTGTTAGTTCAATTTATTCAAATATTTTCAAATCTGTATTCTTCAGTTGTTCAGCAAGTCATAAATCCTGACTTTTCGTGCTAGGGGTGAAAGGAATTTTAAATCGCCTGCTGTATCTGCTCTGGCTTTGATGTGGTCTCAGTGTGAATTGGAGAGAGCAAATGGAATTACTTACTGATAGGAGAGATGGTAATCATTTTTATTCACACACACAGTGAGAAGCACAGCAGAGATGTATATGCAGGGCAATATATTTCCTTTAAGTAAAGGATCCCCTTCTTGTTATACTGTATCACTGCATGCTACTGTAGCATTTAAAACCACAGATGAATCTGAAACACTGTGGATGTGGCAGATTCAATTATACACTCATTCACATTCCCCTGATAGAAGCGAAGCAAATCCACAGAGACATTGGTTTGGTGGGCAATTTATGAAAGCAGTTTTACAGATTTATATAAACCGAAAGACTCTAAACAAGTGTCCTTCTCTTCTCATTTGAATAAATTAGTTATTTGAATGAAAGGTAGTTTTCAAACCAGATTGTATATAACTCCAATGACAAAATGAGATTGCCAATACCTTGTATCTGTGTTGTTGACAATATTCATCACATCTGTAAATAAAGGAGGTCTCTTCACGAGATTTTCTAAAATGACTTAACGGAAACGGTTTTCACGTCATTTCTCACGTCATGTGTTTGTAAGAGTTTGCCAACAAACGTACAAACATGCCATGGTGGTAATGGATTGTCAGCTATTCACGTGTGTCACTGGAAAATAAATGTGTCCGAGGGTGAAATTATCTTGCACAGAAGGACCAAAAGAAGATAGTGTGGCTTTTTAAGTGTGAGCCACAGTTTGGAAACGTGCCGGTCAAGAATAAAGAGAAAGGGAACATGTTAATAACTAAAAAACTAAATCGAGTTGGTTTCTACGACCGAATTGAATCATGAAGGAAACACTTCCAAGTCAATTTCCTTTTTCCGAATGTGACACCACACTCCACCACACCATTACATTCACAAATAATAAAAGGAATCATGGCTTCAGTTCCTCTCAACAGCAGCATTTTGCAACCATGTTAGTTTTCCAGCCAACACAATAACAAGCGCAAGCATGGCTAACCCCTGAAATTCCTGTTTAGACTGCACACTACAGTAAGCATGCAAACCATCTCTGACTGCCAAGCCCTCGCCTCCTACTGCACTACTACAAGCCGGACATGCGTTGCTACATCAGTACCTTCGAATGAGGATCAGTCTCCTCTTCCTGATTGGAGCTTGAGGGGGAGGGTGTGGCCGATTTACTTCCGGGAGGTGAGGGGGAACCATGAGGCAGTGCACTCCTGCTGACATGAGGGTTTAGCTGGGTCAGTGCACTCATGGGGTTGGGCAGTATCGGAGGTGAGCGGTTTATCAGGGGGTGGTTACGGGCGGGGTCATAATGAGCGCCGTCTGGGTGCTGGTGATGGTGTTGCTGTTGGTGGTGGTGGTGCAAAGCCATCTCCTGCATCTGGGGTGAGAGAAGAACACCAGCTTTACTATCTTCTCCTCTACTCAATGTTAAAAAAAAGTATGCCGATTAGCCAAATATGCAAAGACTTAGAAGAGGAGATGACATTTTCAAATTTCGGAAAATACGCATGTGTGTTGGAATTTTTTTTTTTTTTAAATGAGGGATGAGGGAAATGTGTCTGTTGGAAGAAGCTAGACGGACACAAAAACCCTCTTACAGGTCACATTGTTCAACTGAAGCTGGTGATTGGAAAGCTTCTCTTTTTGTTTTCCACTGTATTTTGTCAAGACAGTTACAGGCACTATTTTCAAACTTGCAAGTTTGTGTCCAAGTTGACTTGTATTACCATTTTGGTGCCCGACCTTCACACAGGGGCACATTTCAAATACTGGGAGCAAGGTTAATAATCATCTAAATATCGCTCTGAAAAAATGATGTAATCTCTCAACCCCAACAAACCAAGGCTACTTACTCAGACATTAAAGAAGGAATATACTTTTCTCCCGAAAAGGCAAATACTATTCACTCTTAACTAACCAGACAGGAAAAACATAAACATCGCATCTGTGACATTCCCAACAATTTGCTGAAGGTTCATTTTTAAGTCTGGTTGCCTTTGGGTTTATTGCCTGCTGCCATATTTGTCAGTTACCGGAGCCAGAAAATCTAGATTTTCAATTAGTTGGGGGTGAATGGAATCGGATGAGAGCAGCAGTCAACACAGCGAACTGTGATAGGCTTAGACAGCTGTCACTCAAACAAATGTGACCCAAACAAACCTGTTTCCTAACAAAATTATTTTTCAAATCATTGTCAAAATACAAAGCTAGAAGAGGTGAAATCAGCCATTGAGAGCTCGAAGCAGCTATGCGCAGTATTTTTCATATTATAAAGAACACTTGACTGCTTGTAATGATGAAGACTCAGAGACAACCCTCAGCTAGTGTGAGAGACACAGACTCCAAAGGCAGAGGTTTGCAGCAAAGATGCTCTGAATGGCAGATAGCAACAGTTAGTGAGTAGCTTGGGAATATAGAGGAGCATTCAGCAGCCAGTCAGGACTTAGTGGAGACCAAAAACAGAGCTAAAATTAGATACGGGACTGAAATGAATCCGATGGGCAGCGACAAGACGAAAATGAATGCTAATATTGCTGTGTCTGCTCGATGTGAGAAATTAACGAATGTTTTCTCGAAGGCTTGCCATAAAAAAAGTGATAATATGTCCGTGTTGTGTTCAGCCGTGTAACACACATGCACATTATCACTTAACTGAAAACGATATCATTCTTCAAGAGAGCTCTCCATTGCAATTAAAGGTACAATCCACGATTTCTATTGACTTCTATTTCCATCTACAGGTAGGTAGGAAGTGCAGTAAGTGCAGGCCCTCCAGATTCCTTGACACACAGTGACCTGGTTAGTGTTTTGTGGAAGACTTTTAAGTAGCCAGAAATCTCAGCACCTTGCGAAGCAATCGTTGCGTCGATGGCATTGATCAACAACCCCCTGCAGATATATTATGCTCGCTGTGTGCTTTGAAAGAGAAAAATATTACTTTCTGCCATGTTAAACACCACCTTTTTCTACACTTAGACGCACAAATAGAAACACAAACGGTGCTCGCAGCTGGAGAATGCCCCCCACATGGAGAACACCCTTCAGAGTGATTACAGAATCAGACTCTCACAAAGTTCTGCTCTTATATTAAAAGATCTTCAATAATATCTACATGAAAAGCTTTTCTTCAAGATTCATCAGGACAGAACACGAGCACGGACCAAAGGATGCTTTTAATGTAGGCATAAATGGGAATGTTTGGCAATTTACAGATCAGAAAGTGATGAACCAGCATTTGTTAGCTCTTTGAAACATTTATGAGTTAAATAATACATTACACATTAGCGAAGTGCTAAAAAGATCAAATTGAAAAAGCCCGAGCATATGAGGTCTTGATAAACACGAGTAGAGGTTCAAAGATGAAGGCTCGGCTCCATAATCATAATTGGTCCCAGTAGATTGGTGGAATAAAAATGCACAACAAAGTAATGTTGTACGAGGCTCTGGCCTGCTTTGAAAACTCATAATATTCACACGACATTAGATTCTGTGTTTGCCTCAGCAGCTGCACACAAAAGGCAGACATGAACAAAGACATTCCTTTTGCATTTCAAATAACCAAGCTCTAACCTCCCCCATCCACGGCAATCGGCAACTTCCAATGATGATTCAAAACACCGTCACTGCACTTTTAAAACATGAGGAAATAGCTTCAGCAAAATAAGTAGTAAGACAGGGGGGGAAAAAGAGGAAGAAAGGGGAAAGAGGAGGAAATAGAAATCCATTAATTTTCCATTTTCCATGGACTTGCTCTTTAAGGGTCCTCACAAACCAAGAAGCATTGAAAAACCAATTAATCAAACATGAATGGCCTATCATAGCTATAGCAGACGCATTTCCATAGCAACAGCCTTCAGGCAAAATTGTCACCCTTTAATCTGAGCCACACCATGTTTAATATAAACAAGAAGCAGACATGCAGAGCAGAGGGGTTCACCGGGGGAAGGCACCGTGGCATCGTGGGTACTGGGTGTCAGCCTCGTAAGAGCAGAAACAGAAACGGGTCACTCAGGCTCTTACAGACTTGCATAAATCTATTTTAAAGTTACATTTAAGGGATTATTTGAGACACATTGTTTCTCTAAAATTGTGAACAAATACGTTTTTATACCGATTCACCTTAGTAAGGTGGAGTAAATGGAGATTGTACTGGGAAGCGTGTCTTTCGAGTCAAATTCCACACGTTTCCAACAAACACTTAAATAATTCACTGTATTTCTTGATTTTATTTTTGAATCAAGCGCACATTTCATCCGCCAGTCTTCATCTCCGCGCTCATATTTCATAGCATTGAGTCAATTTTCATTAGTGCTGAGTGCTGTGTGCTAACTAATGAAGCAGTAAGTCACCAGAAAACACAGGAACAAATGAACTATTGCATTCCAGCGAAAGTCTAATGAAAAACATTGTCAAAGCTGTAGCATATAGCTCCTGCAAAAGTAGAGCAATGCAAGCACAAAGGCTCTGAATCGTAGGTATGAAAGTGTGCTTTACCTTGTTACAGGGACTAAAATCAGCTAACACCTACAGGACTTGTGCTCATTAAACATAATCAAAACACTCCTACTGTGATAATATACTCGTAATAGTCATTCCTATTTCATTTTTACATTTTTTTTTTTTAAATGTCTCCGGGTGCTTTTAGTTGGTGCTTTCACCTGTGTGAGACAGAAAGAGCAAGAAGTTATCACATAGCGCCATCAAGCCCAGGCTAAATAAAGCGAGCGGCAGACGGCTGTACAAATATTATGAAAGAATCTGACAAAGGTTGCCGGTTGCCATAGGTACTGTATGCTAATTCCTAATGATATCATCCAAAGAGGAGGGGGCTGGTGGGAGAGCACAGTGAGTAACAGGACTTTAGTTGGTCGCTGCTCTCTGCCTGTAGTATTTAACTCATACTGACTTTTCATGGACTCTTGACAGAGACAGCCTATAATACTGATTTTATTTCTGATCATATGACGTGGTCTGTGACGCAGCATTGAAAATGATGTTTTGATGTTGATCTTTTGACGTGACGGTTACAGGTTGAGAAAGCTAGCTTTGCAAGTCGTCGTATTCTATGCTGAAGCGGATTATAAACCAATACCTGCAAACCTTGAGCAATGCAGTGCCCTAAATGTGTATTTATCTATATTTAGATTATGCATAAAGCTGGATTCTGAGTCCTCTTGAGTATTGTCATAGCTGTGCTTAACCTCCAGCAATTTAGTTGTTTGTTGTAAAGCCCCAGGAGATCTCTCATAAATGGAGAGGAGGAAAAGTAAGAGGAAAGGAAAGAGGATGCTGGGAGAGAGAGAGAGAGAGAGAGAGAGAGAGAGAGAGAGAGCGAGGCAGAAATACATAACAGAGGAAAAAAGTAGGGAAACAGCGAGAGAAAAAAAAAAAAGCTACATGATCTAAGTGCTAAAAATCCATCTCCAAAGTTTGCAAGGGGACAGTTAGATATTGCTTTTTGGTGATGAGCAGCCAGGCAGACCTAAACTGTGATGTAAAGCCAGGAAACTCGGTGCGAACGTGTTCCTCTGCCATCGTTACGCCTGTCGTGTTTGTATTCACATCTTGTACATCATAGTCAAATGGGAGTCAAATAACAAAGGCTTTCCAATTATGTGTAGCACATTGTGTGTGAGATGGAATATCACAAAGCCATTGTTCCCCTGCTCCTGCTGACCTTACCTTTGAAATGGTTTCACGGCCGCTCCAATTGCCTGCACCATTTGATTTAGCTAAGGGGATTTGACCACCAGCACAGAGATGAGAAAAGGGGAGAAGAGAGCCCTATACAGCTACAAGGAGAAAGCAGAGAGATCCACACCAGAGCAGAGTAAAGCAACTAACCTTGCTCTGTCCTTATGATGATTACACCAGAGTGGCATCTGTTTCATCGTTTAAATAAGCAGCTTGATTGCTATGCAAGGTTTTATTGCCCTGGCATCATATTAAACCAGTCTCTTGATGCTAAATAATCAATAAATGCCGCGCTTCAACTTTTATCATCGTTCCAAAAATAAATAAACAAATCTTCAGTGTATCACTTTTTAACGAGGCGCCGAGTCAATTCACTTTTAGTACTTTAAAATGTAAATGAAAGGTGAAATGTGTTTGCCAGTAATAAGGCGTTCTCCCCGTGCACGATGTGCCTCGGTATTTGGGTTTTTAAAGAAACATCACCTGTTGAGCTGCTTTAATCTGCGCCATCAGACTTCCAGGCCTCCTCTCTGTCCCGCCCCGCCCTGTTTGAATATCGCGGCTTCTGTTCTGAGAGTCCTGAGACTTTCCTCTCCCCACTCCCTGCTTGACTGGAGCCATCTTGTTTAGAGTGATGGCTCACTCACACAGGTTCACGGCTGCTATTGTAAAATCACCCAGCGTTTAATTGAAACAAATGACTATAATAATAGAACATTATCCCTGCAGGCACCCAGCCATGACAGCTTTAATTAGAGGCGCGTTCAAGACTGATCCTTCAAAAGCACAGCCGCCGCGCAACACGGTGGTAAACACGCCTTTAGGTAGGGAGCCAACCCCGGGCCTCACAGCGCTCAAAGCTACTTCTCATTCACCCCGAGGGCAAAGCACTAACAACTCTGTTCCTCAAAGAGCCTTCGAGCCCCCCACCCCCCCCCTCCTCACTCTCTTCCTCTCTCTCTCTCTCTTCTTCTCTCTCCCTTCATCCATGTCTTCAGTTTATCAAGCTTATATATACCCAGGAGGGTCATTTACACAAGCTGAGGAGAATTAATAAGAGAGTGGATTTATGAATCATACGCTACTTAAGTATGAAAGCAGAGGCAAAAAGCGCTGCTTCTGTCTTCTTGTGATATCAGACAGATGCTAAGTAAGAAGATATGATGGGCAGCAGATGCTGATGTTTAAGAAGAAAACACACACAAAGTGTTTAAATAATTTGTCGAGGCTTAATCGGATGTGTTTTTTTAAGGTAGTCAAGATGACTTATGAAATATCGTTTAATAAGACGAGGAGACTTTGATTAAGATGTGATGCGTTGCTATGATGCAGGTGTACTAGCAGCCAACCGCATTTAGCAACACGCTATTAAAACCTAATTTTATTTAACAGCTTGGCAGTCACTGCGTGTTGCCAAAACAAGACACTATAAGGCCACTTTCAATCGTTCCAATTACATGTTAGTCAAAGGGAAAAATGTGAAATACTTGCTCTTGCACCTCCTGCGCTGAACTGTGATCAAGTAATTAATCTGGCAGAAAAACGGCAATACCTCACAAACGAACAGCACTAGGAAATAATTATTAGTTTCAACTCAAACTTGAAAAGGGAGAAAAAGCAATTTCCCGAAAAGCGCCATAAGTAGCCTCACTGGACTTTGCCATTCAATCTCTTTAAAGGCAAACGAAGTCTGCGCCAACACGTTTGATATTTTCATACCATGCCGAGGAATGACTTTTTAAGTTGTGCCATACCGATCCAAAAAAAACTGAAGTGAATGTCGTAAATGGTAAAAAATGTCATCTTTTATGATGTTTGACTTTACAACCCTTTGTGTTGGTATTTAATTGTTTTTTCTTGTGGAAAGTACTCAATGACTGTGGCTATTATTATTATTATTATTGTTATTAAATCCAAAAGTATAGCTTGAAGCGTTTGAACAAAGAGGCTGACATCCCTTTATGATTGACTGCTGGTTTGAAAAGTACTGTACCACCCTGAACGCCTCTCAGAGTGAATCTGTGGCAGCAACAAGGCAGTGGTTGATTTGCAGATAGTAATGTCATGATGTCCCCCTCGGCACCATCCTCCATGTTCCTCATTACTGCTAATGTCAGAACCTCCTCTGCTTTTATTCCCCCCGCCCCCCCCCCCCCCCAGTTCTCTCTCTTGTTCCCCAGTCTTTTTTATCCTCTCTTGTTCTCTCTCACTGTCTCTTTCTCCCCCTGTGTCGCTCCCTCTCAGCCCGGGCGTGTCTCCGAGCTCACCTCACAAAGCACAGCGTCAGAGAATCAGAGCCTTGCCTGACATGGCATGTAGGAGACGGTTGTGAGGAGCGGTAGGGACACACACTCTTGACAGCAGAAGGCAAGGCTCCTCTGCTCCCACTAATGAGACTCCTGACTGCCGTGTCAAACACACTTTGTCTGCGTGTGTGTGTGTGTGTGTGTGTGTGTGGGGGGGCGTACCCGCGCTCGCACAACAACAAAAAAATGAATGTAGATGCAGAAATAATGAACACAAAAACAAGAAAGAGCACACAAATGACACTGGTGCTGGCCTACAGTGCTGTGAAGGGATCAGGCCCTCACTACATCCAGGCCGTGGTCAAACCACACACCCCCAACCCTTCGCTCTGCATCGGCCAATCGGCTCGCCACTCCCTCACTGCGAGTGAGACCTAGATGCCCCTCAAAAAAAAAAAAACCCCCGCCTGTTTGCTAACTTGCCTCCAAAATGGTAGAACGAGCTCCCCATTGATATCAGGTCAGCAGAAAGTCTTCACACTTTCCGTCGCAGACTGAAAACACACCTGTTTCGACTGCACCTTGCCCAATAAACATTATTTTATTATTTTTTTCTGTATGTAGCACTTCAATTGGTTGGCTTGTTTGAAGCTAATGGTTGTATTTTATTTATTTTATTTGTATTGTTTCTGTATGTTGCACTTACATTGATTTGGCTTATTTGAAGCTATGGTACTACACTTAAAATGATTTCACCTATTTGAAGCTTATGTACTTGCAAGATTCTGGCTGCTGGGAGTTTGTATCCTCATGATTGTTTGCCCTTATTGTAAGTCGCTGTGGACAAAAGCGTCAACTGAATGAACTGTAAAATGACAGCAGTGTATGTGCCACACATGTGCAGGTCATAGCAATGTGATTTCCACGTGTGGCAAATCCTCTCAGAGACATTTCACACATTTCTGATGGAAGCCATCTTCACCTTATTCTCCAGCTTTGAACTATAACAAATGCTGCAGACAGCGTATTACCAAACAAATGAACTCATTGCTATTGTTATGGTACCTGTCATCACCCGACTCAGTGCATCCCAACTACAGTATGTATGAGGCGTATAGTTTTTACTGATTTTCACACACAAAAAAAAAAAAACACAGACGATTTTATTAACCTGTTACAAGACGTTTGCACTATTGTAATTACCTACACCTATTCACCTATTTTTAATAGTCAACACAGACACACAATTCCCAAATAGAAAACAATGAGCCTTGCTGAAGCTGAAGATCTTGGCCCATCCTTTTCCTTCTATTGTGACCTCAAATGTAAACTGTGGCGATCCTCTAATCGTTTTCGAGAAACATTGTCCCATACTTGGCACCACCAAGGATGAAAGCCACCCGTGAATTCGTCCTGTAGCTCGTGCCTCATTGGTGCTGCATTACAGTAACGCAGCGCACGACGAACTGCGTTACATGAATACACAAAGTGTTTAGTCGCCCTGGCTCCAGCCACTCTTGTGCACATTAGCAGACAGAGTGGCAGTGTTGTGTTGAACTGGTGGCTGGTGGCACAGCAGGGGAGACGTCCCTGAGTGAGATGACATGGGACGGTTCTCCACCGCCACCAGGGAAGAATATTCCTGGTGGTGAAAGCAGAATGAGCTGATGGATGGTTGAGATAGGGCACAGTGCAATATGGACACGATTTCATGGCATGATAAATCTCAGCAGGGGCCCGTGGCTAAGTGTAATATGAAATCCCTTATCTATGTATCTGCTTCATAACACTGGCTATCTGCTGCAGCTGAATCTGCCTTTGTTTCTTTACCTTCTGTTCTTTGCTTGAATGCCACTGTTGATCACATCTACAGTATGGAGGAGGACGATGACAACAACATGTGTGTGATAGCGCATCTTTTATACGGTTGTTTTGGAAATACGATGTGATGAATTATCTAAATTGAAAGTTGTCACTGTGGAGATCCACTTCCATTACCTGTGATCACACTGATAGGCAGTGTTATTAGAAGAGATTTTGCATAGCACTCCACAATGTGGCTTGGCCCGTGTTTGTACAAAACAAGTTTAAATTAAACCCGCAAAATAAAATGCAATTTTTCTCAGAGCCCTGATCCTTCTAAAGTTCGCCGTGTGTGTTATTTAACACCATCTCTTTAGAATATCTGATTAAAAAGAACGAAATTAAGTCGGCACCTTATCCTCTGATTAGCGTAATTCGATAGGTTAATTGACTTTATCAGGGTGGAGAAAATAGATGAGCTGTCGTTGCAGGCTGCAATAAAAATCCCCCCAAAACAATGAAATTGGAAAACTAACCTATATTTCTTTTAAGATATTTCTTAATATACAACTACAGTTTCATATCACATTGCCAGAGAAATAAGGCACTTTCTCCCAGGAGATGAGAAAAGAATTGAATTTTTCCTTATCGGTCATCTATTTTTCCACAGAATGCTATTACTTGCTGCTTGCCGTTGCTAAGCAACAGGAAATATTAATAGGACCTTTTATTAGCTAGGCTTTACCAGTGGAGTACTAAAATGAGGAAGTGGAAAACATGAATGTGTTACATAAATCTCTGAACCTTTCAGGGTTTGCACAAGTCTCTGTTTGTCCAGTGATTTATGGCTGTGATGGTTCATTTATGGGAGAGGGAGGTGTGAAATGCCAAATGGAACATTAGCCTAAGGGACAATTTGAAAATAAATAATCACAAAAAAAGTGGAGAAAAAAAAGGGGTGAAGCACTTTAAAGAACAGCCCTATTTTTTCCTGTGGATTTCAAGAGGCCATCAAACAAGCAAGTGATATTTTCGTTCCGCTGGAGGCATTGATCATTCAGAATCATCTATGGCTGAATCAACATTGGAATAACTAATACAAGTCCCATTCTAGCACCGGGCTTGTTGAACTGTGTTGAAGAGCGACAGACATTCCATCATTTTCCGCAGACGCTCTAATCCCTTTAAAAAATGACTGAAAATGAAGGTCTTTCAAAGGAGAAATAGGTTTTCTGAACGAAAGAAAGTATAGAATAAGGCAAAGCCTCAAAGAGCAGGAAGTCTTTAAATGCAAAGGTAAGACACATTTAAAGTCCATATTGGAAAAAGTCTAAACACATATAATTACAATATTTCAAAGAAAAAAATGTCACTTGATAACAGTCGAGGTGACGCACAGAACTATTCATTTTTCAGACTTAGAATTAGTAGAATAAGATTTTCTCTGTAACTGCATCACTTTATCTCTAATCCGCCTTTTTCTCTGTTCAATGTTTATACAAAAACCAGCAGGTGTACAGTATGCGATAATACGTTTGCTGCGACCCTCCATCAGAGAGAGAACACATTAAAACACACCTCTGCTCTCTTATCATTAATTCATCCCGGCTTGTCTGTGACAAGTTCAGTTGACATTGCAGCTCATATTTCATTCACGCAGGCTTGGAGAGCGAGCACCTGCCAGGTTCACTTAATGCCTCGCGAGTAAAAAAGAAAGAAAAGAAACAGAAAACACAGGCATCCGCCCGATTTAACATGACAATCAGTGTGGGATTAACACTTGATAATTAACCTCAACAACTGAAGATAAAGAGCTTGTGAGGAAATTCCCTACATTTAAATGTTGCTAACAAAAGAAATTAAGAGTATGAATTTGAATATGAATGCAGCCGGTAGACCACCCTCATTACAAATGAACTGACCCTCATTCTGACAAATAACAAATAAGATAATACCTGGGAGTTGGACGAAGCTCAGGCTGCGTATAGCTCTTTTACTTTGCTAATACATAACATCCTCCGGCTGATTATACATTCATCAACTGTTACATATTCAAAACATCACACTCGAGCCAGTTTGATGATGGCTAATATTGCATGCATCATTGAGGAACATGGAAAAAAAAAAAAAAACGTAATCAAAGGTAATTTATTCCAGTCGCAGGCACAGGTCATATGAATTAGAGGAGCATCTTAAACATGCCATCATTGAATGTGGAGCCTTTCTGTCCAAATAGATTGCATGGTTGTCACAGCACAGGTGTGACGCTAATATATCTATCCGGCCAATCATGAAGCAGTTTGGCTTTAGGCAAGTTTTGGTATAAGTAAAGGCACAACAGACAACAACAAGGCCACTTCACTTGTGAGTCCAGAAATTATTCACCAGCAGCAGCAGCAGCAGCAGAGATGTGTATCTTTCTGGGCTGTATTGATAAGATCAATGCAACCTGAGCATGGCTATTAAATGTCTAATGTGTTTTGGAACTTGTAGATGCTATGACAGTGGGGGCATTACCAGACAGAGGCAGAGTGATAGAGAGAGTGATAGAGAGAGAGAGGCCCTGCCAAGTGCATCAGAGCATCAGAGAAAAGAGCTCTCTGAAAGATATCAGGTTTGGCCAGGAGGGGCTTCAGACCGCAACACAATAAGCATCTGCAAAAAAAAAAAAAAGAAAAACGTAGGAATTGAAAATGGCCTCTTTACGAAATTAGGGGAGTACACTCAATTATGTCTTTCAGGTTTTGAGAGTCAGCAGAGGGGGAAAAAAACTAAAATGTCACCACCAGGTTGGACGGGGAAGTTAGCTTCTAATAACTGTTGAGGATTTAAACTACTGTACCTTTAAAGAATTACGCTGGCAACATTCAATAGTGAAACAAATCCAACAATGCATTGATCCTACTAACAAGTGGGTCCGCAACTGACACTTAATCTGCAGATTTGACATCTTGTTGTAAAATGTCGGAGAATAGTGAATAACTCAAAAACCCAAATTGATATATTTGAATTGCTTGTTTTGTCCAACAAAAACAACATAACCCAAAAATAATCAACTAACTATCATAGTGGACTAAAGAAAACTGGCCAATAGTCACATTGAGAAGTTGGAACTGGTGACTTTTTGGCACTTTTGCATAAAAAAAAATGACTTAAACTACTGTTCATCCGATTCATTTTCTTAGTTGACCATTCGATCTACTTACAAGTATTGCCGTGTAGTCAAAGGCCTCCATTGTTGTTTGACTATTAAAAACACATCAATGAGCCCCACTGTTGCACTGACTAACGTCTTCCTTCATTACCATGAACATGGCGGAGAAAATAGCGAAAATAGTCCTCAACAAATTCCACATTTATTCCTGTTAGCTAAAAGCTACAGTGCCCAGCTGTTTTAGGATAGAATAGTTTAGAATAAAATACATATTTGCCATCACCTTATATCTATGTCTTGGGCTTGGTTTTAGTCTTTTCATGGAAGAAAAAAAACCCATCTAAGAACACTAATCTTATTCTGTAATATTATTTAGTCTTTACTTTGCATGTGGTAGTTGTCATTGGCCCGGTGCATCCACACCCACAATCCACTGTTGTCTCCACCTAAAGATGTAAATCCAAACAGCATTTAGTCCCACAGTTCCTCCTCGCACCACACACAACACACACACACTGTCTATTTGTCTAAGAGCTCCCTGACTATGACCAACTGCTGCTGTTATACTGCTCTACTCTAAATCCTCTTTGTTATATAATCGCCCTATTTATTTTATGTTTATATTGTTGCACCTGCAATGGAGTTCTTTCAAACGTCCTCATACTTGAATCACGTAGGCACGCATTTAGAAGCCAGAAGCTCTCATCCTTTTGTTGAGATAGAATAACCTTATTTCACTCAACTGAATTATCTCTAAAATATCTAATAATGAAATCCAGGAGGTACAGAAAACTGGAGGTATATGCTCATTTTGAATAAGAGTTACCTCTTTCCTCTTTGCAATTTCTTCTTGCTTTCCTCCGCACAATGCCCCCCCCCTCTCTCTCTCTCTCTCTCCATCCTCACCCCTCCTCTCTTCAACCAACTCTATTGCACTCTTTTCATTGCCCAGCTCACGTATTGAATCTGCCTGATGAAAACAGATCTCACTGCAGCACCACAATAGAATGGCTGATGCAGGAAAGATGAACCCTAATGGATTTTTTTTTTTTTTCAATGTGCTCAAGATTGAATATAAGGCCTGACCTCCAGATGTAGTGGATCCATTTCAACAGCAGAGATATTGTTTATAGTGAGGACACAGAAACACATAGACACACTTGGACACATACAAACAGTGCAGCAACAGCAGCACAATCCCTTTTCTAATCTACACATAGCACTGAAATACTGTACTTTTTTTTAGCACAGGAATTAGTCTAAAATTAGAATTAACCCTCGTTATTTATCTATCCGTGTCAAGTGAGGTATTCATTATGATGGAGTCTCCTGTTTGAACTGCAGAGTTTGCTTAATTACTCTGCTCAACAGACTGTGTCAAGGTGAGGCACCAATTTAATAGACACTCCGTTCTCAGCACAAATGAACCTCTGCTACGGTTTGGTAGTTTCGCCAGGCAGCCTATTTGACTTAGAAATGTCTGATTTCACTTTATATGCGGCTTTTTGCAGTGAAGTTGAAGCAGAGCCCTGAAAAGGTCTCCTATATGTTCAAGGAGCTTCCCCTCAGAGTCAGTTAGAAATATCAAAGTTTGGGAGGTTATAACATTTTTTAAAGATCACTGATTATCTGGTTAAAGGCGTATTAATAATACTGTAATTTCTTTTGGCTTTTTTTCTTGATCCATTTGCTTCTAAAAGAGCCTGAATATAAACTTAATTTGGACAAAATATCACGTTCCCCTATCTTTGTGTCTCTACTTTCAAAATCACCGGCACATGCCAGCATTACTAGTGTATGTATTTGGATTATATGTAAATCGCGTGTCATTTCAAACATCATAAATTCATTTTTTCCACACAACCTGAAATACTCCCATCTATTAAAACCACAGTGTGGCCCAGTAGCAGTAACAAATATCCTGACTGCCGAGAGAAAGACTGGCCAATCAACCACTGTCTCCACAGTAAAGGTCATGACCAAAATGTGAAATGAATATGAAGATAAATGACACATGAATCCAATACCTAGGGGCAATAATAGCAACATTATATATAATATATAGCAATGCTTATATTTCAGATTTTATCAAGCCGTATTTTAGCTGTATACTGAATGGTGTTTAATTGTATCTCTTCTGTTTATGATGAACATTACAATACATTAAGCTTGATATGCACCTGTGTGTATTTAACCTTTACTGTATATAATAGATTGTCTTTTCCTTTCATTAGCATACTGACAGGTCATATCGGAAGATGCCTCAGACAGAAAAAAAACAATATAAAACATAATTATGAGCCGCATACAATCTATTATATTAACAGAAAGGCACAGCTGTCGAGTGTAGCTATTTCTGTATCTTTGCATGATACCTCCGTCAATATCAAGTAAGTTATGAAGGTGTGATATCCTCACCTTCAAGCGCTGAACACAAACATTTTTGCATATGTTAATATCGGTGACAATGTGTGCTTTTTCTTTCTTTCTCAGTGCTGCAATCAATAAAAAGCATTCGCAACCGTCAACATTTTGAAGGAAAGCATCGAGTCAACGAGTAAACCCGAACATAAATGCTATTCAGTGCGCCTCTATTACAGTGTTTACGGTTTCCAAAATCAGGCTGAACTAGTCCACTTATTTACTCATTTGTGGAGCCTACATGTGTCCTACATGAGAGCCTGCTAAAGGGAGAGCCTTTGCTCGTTGCAGCCTATACATTGCGCCTCACGCATAAGCTTTACATATATCATTTGTTGTGATTGATACCTGCTCTATTTCCTGCAGTTCTCCTGAATGCAATTACGGTTTGGAGATGCTAATTTGTGGAGGAACAGTTCTGTGAGATGCTGAGGGAGTAATCAGTGCGTATTCATGTTTGAAGGCTTGACAGATTGACCGATGCATGCTGTCGAGGTAGATATGATGCTGATGGATTTACCCACAATCCTTTTCTCCATGCATCAGAGCTGACATGGCAACCGCTGAACAATCATTCAGTTCCCCCACTTAGCCCCCTTCTTCATGTCATTTACCTTATAGGGCTGTAATCTGTTTCATATTAGAGAGCTCTTTTTAAATGGCTGTTTTGCAATATCCAAAAAGCTTTGAAAATCATTTTAAAAGTCAGATTTGTCCAATCTCTCGTGTACTCCATCATCCCCCCGCCCCCCCCCACCCCCCGCCAACCCTAAATTGCAAGTGTGTATCTGCCTCAGTGTATGGTGTCTGTTCAGTGTTTGTGTGTGTGTACATGTGAGGGTTAATAGTTTGCCCTCATGTCCTCCTGGGTATCTCAGATACAAAATGTACTGCTTCAAAGTTACAGTTTTGGTATAAGCCAGCACAGTTGAAAGGGTTTAGTTTAAATAAAACCCTCTTTCCTCGGAGGCATTAAATAACTTTTACTTTTATTAAAGGCTTAAATTGTCTGAAACATTTGTGACCATTACTGAGAATACTCTCCAAGTCCTTAAACATGGGCTGGTGTTACGGGGCCCCGGAGGAATGGGAGTTGTGCTACTCACCGAGGGCATTTGGCTGGAGACGAGGTGGCTGTCCTGCGCCAGCATGTTAGACATCATGAGTGTGGGCAGCTCTGGGTAGGAATACGGGTTGATGAGCCCATTGTGTTGCAGCGAGTGGCAGAGGTAGCCTGTAGAGTCGTGCTCCATCAGGTGAAGAAGAGGAGGCTCGGGGTGGTTAGGTGGAGTGATGGGGGGGATCTCGTAGTCTTCGTCCCCATTTCCGCCGCCCGATCCGCCACCTCCGCCTCCTCCCCCGCCGCCGCCAGTCTGACCTGTGTAGCTCTGAGGGAGACACACAAAGAGAACAAAGTGAGAAAAAGGAAGGAGTGGATATCCGTAGATCAAACCGAAGCGAAGTCATAACTGATTTCTACATGACGCCGTTCCATATGGGTTGCAGATGTAGACGTTAAGTTCACAGTGATAGAATTCAAAGATAGAGTGGAGCAGTTATTTCAGGAGCCCAAGACTTCCAAAAGTGCTGTTCATTTCCTGGATGCACAGGCCATGTTAGGTAACCGGAGCCCTTCCAAGACGTTTCAAAATATCTTGTTCTTTGATAAAAAGTCAAAAATACAAGCCTGCGTAAGCCGAATGTAAGGACAAGAGACAACGGCAACTCTGAAGGGGCATTTTATTGAGAAACATCCAATAAATAAAGATACATATTCAGCCGTTTAAATCAGTTTACTCTCGTATTTTGGATGAATGTTGCAACTGTGGTGAGCTTTTCCTCACAGCAATGGCACCTGAGGCTCATGGTACTACAGTGTTTATTTAAAGCCATTCACAAGACCAAACTGGTGGGAACGAGTTCAATTCCTTCAAACTAACATCTACTGACCTTCTGTACAGTATTGTTAAATGAGCAACAACATTTTTTTGAGGATATTGTTTATAAAAATATGGTGATTTACAGGGTTTTACTCCGCTGTGGATCAGTGCAAAGTCGCAGTATCCATGGCAACAGTGCATGTCACCGTCGCTACTTGCTAACAGTTAAGCTAACTGTCACTTATAACATAGACGTAGGGTGAAAAGATGTCTCTGCCTCCCCCTCATGCATTTCTGTACATCCAGACACGTTGCTGTTAACTATTGCTTTGTTTAAAACGCAGGTAACCATAGTAACAGCGCCCTACTTAAGCGCTGTGCTACATCGCCAGTTACCCTTTATTGTCGAAACTGACGTTACCGCGAGTTTACCTGCAAACAACAAACAAAAAACATGAATGACTGTTCCAGCCCTGCTAAAAGTGTAATAATACACTTTGTGGTGTCAATATAGAAACTAAGACTCCGTTTTGTGTTGCGGTGTTTGCCTCTGCCTCATCTATTATTTTCAGGACTCCTCGGTGTCGCTTACAGAGTGTTAAACAGGAGAAAAATAAAGATAAATGGAAGACTAACACCCTGTGATTCTCAATTTCTGGCTGAGGACTCGAGGATGGAAACATATTAGGCGGAGCAGCCCTTACTGACAGCTGTACTAACTACCATTCGGTTGATCAGTGAGTCAGTGGTGGATCCCACATGAATGCAATGTATGGACTATATTGCTCGATACATCCACTGCGCTGGTCTCCAGTCGATTCTTTCAAACTCTTCTGTGTGAAGCAACGTTTATGAGCGATGTCAAAATAGCCTTAGGAGTCATTCATATCTTAGCTATCTTGTTTACCAATTCATTCCGTTTCCTGACACTCTACAAATAGCTTCGTAAACTGTTTAAAATCTGACCCGTCATTTTGTCGTCTCAGGTGTAATTTTGTTTTAAATGTTGAACGTCTCATTTCGGAACAAAATCTCGATGCGCGGCGATCAGTAATAAAGAAGACCAGCAGCCTCTGTGTTTGTGTGCTGTCGCGCTAACACAGTAAGTCCAATCAGATCAGAGTTCTGCTCAGAGCAAGAAGAAAAGAAAAATAGCAGGGAAATTCAACGGGGAATGAAAAGCAATTTTGTCTGAGACGATCCAACTTGACTCCCATTGTAATGACTGAGTCAAATTAATCATCACAAATAATATTCTGGTGTCAGCCATTCAAGGGTTTTTTAATAGAATTTTTATGATTCATGTCTAGCAGTATACATCAAACAGTCAGTTCTGCAACATTTCTGAAATAAATTCAATATCATCTTTGTGTAGGCTGTCATCCTCGGCAGCAGAGTGGTCATTTATCTCTCAAACAGATACTTTTAGAAAATAAGGGGCACGGGGGAGATGGAAGAAAGGAGAGAGGATACGGGGCACATTTTTTTCTCGTTTCTCTCAACCCTGTTTTACTATAGAGGTGAGTATAAATGATCATTATGTAATGTTGTCAAGATAAATAACTGAAAAGGTTGACTTACCAAAGATAAATTAGCATTTTCAGCTGCTTGGAATAATAATAAACAAAAATAGGTCTGTTTAACTGGAAACAAAACGTAATCAGCGTCAGAAAAAATATTAAGTGTGGAATTTGTTGTTGTCTAATGTAGCAGATTTAAATCCTTGTGTGTTTTTTTTTTTTTTTGTGATTTGGTAGTGGGGCAAGTCTTTGTTTCCCCACTTGTATCACAGATTGAACCTTTACAGTCAATCTTCTTTTTACAACAATAGCTTTCATGAATGCCAATCTGTGGCAGTAAGCACAAAGCCAGATGCGAGGAATTTCATTAAAGTTACAATACCTAAAAACACTCAAACACCAATCTTTCGTTTGACCGCAAAAAAGGGCGTTAGCGCGTTTTATTGTGAAGCAAGAATGTAGACACAGACTCAGCATTTTAAGCGCACTTTCATCTTCCTACACGTTACGCCAAATGAAAAATATTGCCTCAATTTGATTTACTTTGTCCTGACATAGCCTGCAAGCCAGTTGATATTAATTTTCTGGACTGTCCTTTGAAGACAGATGTTTTTGTAAACCTTTGGGGATAGTGTTATTGTTTGGTCTAATGGACAAGAAAACGAACATTTCCTGAGATTCAATTTCCCTCATAATTGTTGGAAGGAAACTAAATTGTCTGCTGTAAACATTGGAGCCATTGTGTAAAGTGAGTCCCCGTGCGTGTCTCTCGGATCCTTTGCATCGCCGTCGTCTTTCGCCCGCGCTTCTCCGACTACTGTGTAATCTAAAGGCCGCCACGCTTAGCCATCATCTAGCATGTTCATCAACCTTTTGTTTTCTCAGTGTATATATAAATATATATAAATATATATATATATATATATATATATATCCACGCTACAGAAACATTTTCCAGGTCCTATCCATTGCTCGTGATTTTGCAAAAGGGGACTGAGGATGTGTCATGTGTTAGATTGCTGTGAGGGCTCATCCAGTGCCCTTGATGATAAAATGTAAATACCAAGGACGTTCCCAGTTGGATTCTGGCAAGATAAATTATTCATATGCCTCTATTCAGAATAAGCTTGCATGTACAGAACCACGTGTATACTCTGGCTAATGTATACTCTTTTCTCCTTTAAAAGTAAAATCCAAACAAAGGCAATGCATTTGATGGATCGTACAGACCAGGATGTGTCCTAGTATGGAATTGGCTGTTCAAACAAAAGACCCCTCTCGTTTCTTTTTTCCCCCTCTATGAGGTACTCATCATCGGTTTACTTTCAATAGCCAGGGCCAAATTCCTACCAAAAGGTTCATTGCACAGATTCTATTTTCTCACTGAAACATCCTTTATTTTCCTCCTCTGATCAATACCACACACTATAGAGAGCGCTATTTCTAATACACAGTATGCTCAGTGTGCACAGTGAGCGAAACACAATCTGTAACATTATAATTAACAGACAGATCTCTCGACTGTAAGTGTTACATACCAGCACACCTTTCATTTGAAAGAAACAGATGAACAGACAGTTGGTCTGGGACTGAGAGAGAAAATAACATTGATTGGGGAGCTTTCCAGCTTGTCTTTTATTTGGCACAGATCTCTGTAACACTGCCTGAGTATTCAAGGCCTTCTGGAGACGATATTGACTGTGGCTAATCGCTCATTATCTGTACATTCTTCTTCTTATTAGATTATTGTTGTAATGCCTGTAGAAATCAGGATTTGGAACATAACCCAATTAATATTAAATTGTATATTAATTCTGTAAAATGATTCACTGTCATTTATAATTCATGTGTATAATAAAAGAGCTGCATGCCTTTAAAAACACTACATGGTGTTGGCGAAATGTTGTAAATGCTACTATTTTTGATGACTGAAGAATCGTTTGAGTCCGTTTAAAACTGGAACATTCTCTGCTTCCTGCTTCTCAAATGTGAAGGTGTTCTTCTCCTCTGCATTTTGTATCGTTGTAAACAGCATATTATTTGGACGGTTGGTCAGACGAAACAAGACATTTTGTTACGTCACGTCGGGCTCTGAGAAATGAGTATTTTCCCCATTTTTGACACTCCACAGATTAAATCAAATAATCGAGAAAGTCATCAGCAGATCAGTCTATAATAATAAATAATCATTAGGTGCAGCCCTAGTCGAATATTTGCCAGTTTCTTACTATATTACCTAAAAAGGGAACGTCATAATAAAAACATGTGGCCCACACACTGTGAACATTTCCTCTTAAAAATAATTAAGCTACAAATCAAGTCACACAATGAGAACAGCAGAGCATATGCAGGCCAGTTGCTTGTATGCCACACAGTTGTAGAGTTTGGCGTCCTCTCAAGTCGGCGTTTGTTTCGAGCAGAGAGGGCGGGACCGACAGCTCTGAGACAGAGGATGACAGATCTGCCTTACCACTAATGTGCACTTATCTGCCTATTGGAGAGCTTTGTCACAGTGGTGATTTATGCCTAAAATCCCCCTACACACTACCACTTCCATCACCACCGACACTCTTCGTTCCAACACCTTCCCGTATCCGCCGTGCGGCACTCTGCACACGGAGACAAAGTCAGGCCCCGTTATCTCTCCTTTCCACGCAGTCCGGTTTGCAAGGAAAACGGTGAATTTATCTTTGGGAAGAATTTGAAAGCCTCATCTATTTCTATTCGCTCTTCCATCGCTCTCCCAGAGGAAGATTATACTGCATATTTATGAATGATCCTGTTTACTGGTGTACACAGAGCTCTTGTTTTAATGTAACACAGCAGAGGCAAATAGCTGTTGTCAGACTACAAAGATCACTTACTTTGAGACGTTTAATCTGAACGGCATGACCTGATCTGCTATTTCTGTTTATTGGGCTGTTTGTTTTTGATACTCCTCCTTCTCTTTTTTCCCTTTCCTCTTCCTCTCTCTCTCTCTTTATCCCTCCATCTCTCTCAGTCAACTCAGGCTTAATTAAAGCCATAGCTGTTCTTCTGCTACAATATCATGTCAGGGGGTATCAACACACCACAAAGCCTTCTCCAGCAGAGCCCAAAGAGAGGGAGGGGGAGAGGGCCAAAGATCCAGTTACAGCCACCCTACACCTCCACTCTCCTCCTCCTCTCTCGGCTGGCCCAACCCCAGCCTGGCCTGTCCCTCACAGAGCCCAAACAGTTCTGGTCCGTGCTCCACATCCCCCGGACCCCAATCAACCCCCTCCCCCGCCCATCCCCCTGTCATCTCATCTCTCTCTAAAACAGCCAGGCTGCATTATTTATCTGTCACTATGTTACTGTTTGGAAAGCATGAAAAGGGCTGTGGGGATGGGGAGGCTAAACCTCTGTGCACTTGGTTTCTGTTTGGTGAATGAATGGGAGGGTGGGAAGAGAAGAAGGTAGAAGGGAGAGAGAGAGAGAGAGAGAGAGAGAGAAAGAGAGAGAGATTGGGAGGCAGCGAGGGGTCAGACGGGGAGAAAATAATGTCAAAGTCATGCTCTTTCTAGGAAATAAAATCCAGCTACTATCTCTTCAGCCCTGGCCACAACTAAGTGAGAGGAAATGATGCTGCTCTGTGACAAAAATGCTTCTTATTTAGGAAAAATACGGAGGGAATAGTGAGAATAATTAAAGCGAATAACAACTGTCCAAAGTCCAAAGATGCAGATGGCCCCATTCACCCCAGATACTGAGTTGATTACTAACTAACCCCCATTGACTAAAACCAGCCTCACTAATTGCTTATATATTCCCTTCTTTTCTTTTATGTTTCCTCTACTTCTTCTCCCTCGTGTATCCGGTTCCCAGTGCTCGTCTCACAGTCAGTCAAGGTCAGGAGGTCATCCTCATCTGATCGCGTGTCAGAGCAGATTAGAATCAGAGCTTTTGTGCCATGTCATATTTCATTATGCATTTGACTCATCTGGCAGGTCAAGGGGTCAGTGTGATTTGATTGGATGACAGAAATGATATAATTTGTGTTTAACCCTAGGCTGTATGAGGCTCGGAGTGGCGTACTAATGCATTTTGCAAAGACGGGGCAGGCCCTCTCCACAAGCGACTAATTTGAAGTGGCACACCGCAGAGTTGAAGGAGAGCCAGAGCTATCGCACAACATGCTGAGGTTATAAGGGAGGCTTTATCAAATAATAAACACAACCTCCATTGTACCTCTCTTTCTGTCTGTCTCTCGCACGCTTTCTTTTTACTCCGCAAACTGATGTGAGTGCCCAGACGTTAGCCGCCTTCTGCGCCTCATATGTTGCTTTTCCCTCCCTTTTTTTCTTTCTTTATCAATTTGATTCACTGAAAATGTGTCACTGACCCTCTTCTCTCTTGTTTTTCTCTGCCTCTGTTTCCTCCTCACTGTCTAATAACATGAGATGAATTGAGAAGTGCTGTCAGCAACAACTACCACATCATTATTGCTGAACATTCAACTGGAACACAAACAACATTTAAATAGCTCCCCAATGACTATAGAATAGAATAGATAGATAATGCCGGCAAGAAATGTTTTATTCTGAAGTTATTATTCTGAAGAGGAATAAAAACAGGGTTTTTTTGATAAATAAACATGTATTAATATCTTCCTCTGCTGGTTTGCATCGTGTGCACAGGAAGAGTTCAGGACCTTGCGGTAGTAATGATATGTAGATGCTGCACGGTGTCAGTGAAAATTCAACTGTGATCTCCACTGATTCGGTCAAAAAACAAACCGTGGGTGCACACGATTGCTCAGATTTCCCAGTAGTCATCTAGAGGGATTGTGATGCCCATGTTGATACTGCTGTGGGTGACGGGAGACGAGGGGGGAGAGAGGAGAGAAGAGGGTGGATGGAGTAGAAAACCAAGAGGAATGAGCAGAAAAGAAGGGGGGAGGGGGAAGATATGAATCCAACATTTCAAATGAGGACCATAATCAAACTTATTGCCTGACAGGGTGAATCTAGGATTACAATGTTACATTGTCAGACATACAGTGTTATTTCTAGAGTCCTCTGTCTCTTCCTGTTCGGAGCAGCCATGTCTCCTGGAGAGGGAAGCCTTTTTAAGTTTGCTCATTGGCACACCACTGTCTGTTCTGCGGGGCTTGACAACAGCCACTGCTACTGCCGAGTTATGAGCACACAGAAGCCGCCCAGAGACTCGAAAAGGCCAAAAAAACAGCGGCCAGTCAACTGTTTTTATTTTATTTTGAATGACTCTTCAGTCATCTACTTTTCTACGCTCACTGTCAAAATCATTATTAGCATGTGGACAATGGTGCTACTGTGTCTGAATGACAAAACTAATTATTGTTATAAGAGCAAGTAAATGGACAAAAAACAGCACAATAAAGGGTTGGTGGATCAGTACCGACTGACTCTAACAATGTTGAAATAACAAAGGGAGCGCTGATGGCGCAGTCATCCAAACAAACGTGCATTATTCTGAGAATTGTTAGGATCCTGTCACCCACAAATAACTCTGCCATACACCAGGAGAAGGGGGGGGGGGTGTAAAGTGCATGTGGCTTGTGGGAGTGCGTGTGCATTTGTGTGCCCTAGTGTGTGTCATTTAATCTGTTTGACAAATGTGAGACTGCGAGCAGTTCTTCTTGCACAGAACGGAGTGTAATAGCTCTTGAATGCTTTTTGTGAACATTTTCTAGGTATCCAGGATATTTCTTAAAACAAAAATGTACTGTCAGAGACTGCCTGCTCTGTGTGTGTGGTGTTAGTGTGTTCTTGAGTGTCTCCCCTCCCTGGTTCAGAGTCAATGAGGCTGTGTATCGGAGGCTGGCACAGCTGGTGAGAGCAGGAGACTAACATCTGGACCCGCGTACTCTTGGTGCCATTGTTAATAAGAGGCTGGTGGGGAGTGGAGGGGAGTGGAGGAGACAGCTCTCCAGTGTCAATGAACCTCCCTGTCTCACACTAGAGCTCGGCACTGCAACTCACACTTAATGCTTCACAAACGTGTCCACAAAAGAACCTCCAGCTTTGCAGCATATCCATGACTAAGATTTCAGAGTTAAACCCAAACAGGAACAGATTAATAGGCCGTAGTCTTTAGCCACCGTGCGCCGTGCCTCTAGGGATGGCAATGTCGGTCGGTTGGTCCCCCACTTTGGTCAGGCTGGAATATAATAACTATTGGATGGATTGCCATAAAATTTGGTTCAGACATTCATCACTCCCTAAGGATGAATGATTTGTAATAACTTTGGGGATCCCTTAGCTGGGATTTTAAATGATACAGTACTTCAAATGCCCAAATACCTTTACATTCCCAGCAGTCTCTTTTGTATTGTGTGCGTAGTTCTAATTAGCAAATGTTAGCATGCTAAGTAACAATGGTGAATATGCTAAACATTATACCTGGTAAACATCAGCATGTTAGCATGATGTTAGCAGCTTCAAATAGTTGCTAGTATGATGTTAGCAGCTTCAAATATTTGTTACCATGATGTTAGCAGCTTCAAATAGTTGTTAGCATGATGTTAGCAGCTTCAAATAGTTACTAGCATGATGTTAGCAGCTTCAAATACTTGTTACCATGATGTTAGCTGCTTCAAATAGTTGCTAGCATGATGTTAGTAGCTTCAAATACTTGTTACCATGATGTTAGCAGCTTCAAATAATTACTAGCATGATGTTAGTAGCTTCAAATACTTGTTACCATGATGTTAGCTGCTTCAAATAGTTGCTAGCATGATGTTAGCAGCTTCAAATAGTTGTTAGCATGATGTTAGCA
>CALSBV010010288.1:4968834-4980762 GCA_943590825.1 Bovichtus diacanthus
GGGCTTTGTACCAATTTATTTGCCGTGTGCTGCCTAACCAGTTTAATGAGAAACATTTTATTATCTCATTTAAACTTTCTCTCAGCAGAGGAAATAAGCAAACATGGATCGATGTCAGCTTAGGGCTTTTTTCATACCTTGAAGATAGCCTACTGCATCAATAATTAACCAAGTATTTTTGCTAATGAATCTTGGTTCTGTGGAACATTTTCCTCTCTACTAACCCATAGCTTTCTTTTTCTTTTTCTTTTTTTTTTTTTTTTTTTTTTTTTGCAGTCACAAGGTTATTTTTTAAAAAGAGATTGAAAAATGTGGTTATGAAAAGGCTAAACTGACACTGGCCATTCTAGGCTATGTCTTTTATAATACTCTGGCATGTGATCTAGCACAAGAGTTTGGCCTATCATCATTCTATCCAACGGAGTGAAAGGCCTACACAAACACATTAAGGTTGCGATTAGTTTCATCTGATCACGTTGGTCAACAGGGGGATGGACAGCTTGGCAGAGCGAGGGCCTTACACAAATATACAGCTGTGCATTTATATGTGGTGCCATGTCAGACGAGAATTTTAAACAGAGTGCTTTTAAACGGGGCAAAGAGTGAGTGAGGAGAGTGAGTGAAGAGGGTTTCCAAATGACATGGGGAGAGAGCTTTCCATCTTTCTGCTGCCGCGACAAATATGCCTGCACATCTTTCTGCATTGTCTCCGCTCCCTGCTTCGTCAGCGAACAGCTATAGAAATATTTTGGCAGGCTGCTCTTTGTTTTCATTTTCACAAAAGATGTAGTGAGGGAGTGAGAGAGAGAGAGAGAGAGAGAGAGAGAGAGAGAGAGAGAGAGAGAGGGGGGGGGGGGGGAGGGCAGGTGGGAGAGATGCTGGGTGAGAAAGGTAAAGGGGGATAGGGGGAAGAGTGGGGAGATGGGTTGTTGGGAGGTGGAAAGAATAAAGAAAGAGAGAGGGGGAGACAAAAAGGGTGAGAAGGGGAGAGAGGGGAAAGGTGAGACGAGCAGAAGAACTGGTGGAAACGTACGAAGCCAGGGGGACGTATATATGAGGTAAATCAGGTGAGGGGGCATGAAAGGGAGAAACAGACGAGGGATTGGGAAGATTGGGGTGAAGAGTAGAGGGTGAGGCACAAAGTTGGAGAATCAATTGAAAAAAAGGGGCAGGTGGAAGTGTACGGGAGGAGGAGCCTGCCACTCTGGTCCCCAGCTCCAATCTAAACAGCGGGAGGAAGCTGTAAATCAGACTAATGTGGCCGAGCTGTAATTCAGACCAGCAGGGCCAGGGCGCTGGTGCGGGGACCCCGAACGGCGGGAGTTTACAAAACGCCGCCGCGAGGCTTTAATCAGTGCAACGATCCGAAGATACCGTCTCCCCCAATCAGCAGGCTTCCTGTCAGTCACACACGACTGAATCTGACCAATCAGGCTCCGCCGAGGTTCCAGACGGGCTGGCTGGGCTTTGGGCTGCTGCCAAACAAGAGAATTACTCATCTAAACTGGAAAGGTGGAATGGGCCTTTAATTCAGAGCATAGAGGGACGAGGTGATAGATTTGTCAAAGGTTGGACATAAAAGACTATGGGATCATGTTCTACAATGGTTCATCAGAAACATATGGGGGATAGATGAGAGGCACGGGGGGGGGCTGTGGAGGGGACTTAATCATATTCATCAGACTGGAGTTTCTACAAGTTTAGTCACTAAAACTGTGTGACAGACATCGTATCTGTTAACAAGAGCTCCTACTCCACTGAATCTCTCATTGAAAACGTTTCATAATAACGAAAATAACAAGAAGGCCTCATTGTAAGTTCCGTATGTCAGTGTGTTTCTAAACTAATCATAATCACATCTGTTTGCTGCCATATAAATAAACTCTTTCCATCAGTCTCCAATCTGTCTCTGCTTCTCCGTGTCTCACAGATCTGCTGTTGGCACTCAAACAGCTCCCTAATTACAATTACAACACCCAAGGGGCCGGTACAGTCCCTGCCAGCAATGACTTACAATAAAATAACTCAGACGAGAAATAGAATCAAACTTTAACGTTAAAACATCATTTGAACTCCCAAACATGTAAAAAAAGCAGACAAACTTTCAAATCACTCGTTACCAGAAGCCGCCTTTTCATACCTGCCTTTTACTCAAAGAGGAAGGATGGAAATGCATTAACTTAAAAGTGAGTGGAAAAATGCAAATGCAGTCCACTTTATCATCAGGCATTCAAACAGACCCTTTCAACTCGGCAATCCATAATATTTCAGCTTTGATGCTCAGGAAATGGCCACAGCTCGCACAGCTCGACGGTAACGCGGAGCTGGATTCTGCTCGAGAAGTAGTAGGACTAGTGTGACTGGCTGGGCTACACACACACACTGTGCATGTTAAAACCACATGCAGCGTCTTGGCAGCAAAGACGCTACAGCGGCAGCCAATCAATAAAACCTTGTTACGCTAATTGCAAGATCATAATCTCTGTTCCTACTTCTGCTGAATATCCAAACAGTCACTCCATTAGCCGAATTATTCCCCTGTGCAGTTTCTCCATCTCTCTTTCTCCCCCCCCCCCCATCCCCCCCCCCCCCCCCCCCCCCCCCCCCCCACACGTCCCCTCCTCCCTCCCATTTCCTCCTCGTGTTCTTTTTTTTTTTTTTTTTTCTGTGACATATTTCTCTCAAACAGCAGTTCTGCTAAATGAATTCATAAGTCAGGGAGAAAGACATCAAAGCATAGCATTGTCAAGGTAAAGTGCTGATGAAGTATACTGTTTCTCTCACTTTGCCGCGGAGCTATGAGAAGGCATCGCCACAGCGCGTGCATTATCTTTGATCGCATCGCATCGCTCCGCACTGTTCTGTTTAGTATTAGAAAGAGAAATACCACTTCAGGTGAAGGTCTACTAAGACCTTTATGATAAAAAAAAAAAAAAAAGGCTCACTACCCAGTACTCTTCCGCTTTCCACTGTGGAGCTTTCGTGTTAGTGTCTCTTTTTGTGCTCGAGGGTTGGATCAAACCTCTAAAAAAGACACTGGAACAAGCCAGAGCTTCTCGTCGTGGTTACTCTCTCTACATTGTTGCCACGACAATGGTCAGTGGCCACAGGGGCAGACAAAGAGCTTGTTGATGCCAAGACCAGGGTCCGTGACCTTGTCATTGAATCAGTAACACTTTGTCACTTCGCTGGGGGGGCAGAGAGAGACTGGAAGAAACACTACAGAGAGCTAAGCAGGGTCAGACTGCAATGCACATGGGAACATCGATATGACAATGGCACTGACCCCGTTTCCTTGTGACTCATCACGAGAACATACCCATCTATGCATCTCACTGTATGATGCAGTTGGCCAGAGTTACTCAACAGGGCCATGCTTCTGCCCTATATGAATGTACCTTATGTAAAAAAACAATTTTTTAAAATGTATTTATATAGGTGAGCCAGATTAAATAGAGCGATTACATGCAGGAACTGAAGTGAGAGACAGTGGAGCACTGAGAGACACACTTTCACAGTTTGGAGGCGGAACCGCTGACCCAAATGCATTTAAATGCAACGGGGGGTAAGAGAGAAAAAAGAGAAACAGAGTGAGAAAACGAGCAGAAGAGGGGGAGTTAGTGAGAACGGGAGAAAGAAAGATAGAGAAGTAAAGTGAGATTATAAAGCAGCAAGCAGAGAAAAGCGAGCTTTAGGCAGTATGATTTGTTTTTATTCAAGATGGAATATATTGAGAATAATACAGCTACTGTACAGTATATGCTGTATAGCACGTTTCTTCAGGAATAAAACTAGTTAATAAAAAGATTGCCCTGCAGCTGTCTTATCCCTGTTACTTTCACCATATCCATTTATATCTCAGCACAAACAACACTAACATAAACACATTGACAGTCAAACATCCAATGAAACAGTCTCACTCGCATAGAATATGAACTATACACTAATTGCAGAGCACTGTATACCTTTTTGCAGTTAGCATAAAAGAAATCAATGCACTTCACCAATTTCAATTAATGGAAATGATGCAACTCATACTCTTACAGACATCAATCAAATACGTAGTGTGTAGTATAGTCACACTGGAAAAGTGACAACACAATTTAGATTCAAAACTGTCAACAATCATACGGAAAAAAACATTTCTTAAATGTGCGGTGTTGATGCACAGTATTCTCCCACAATGCAGTGCACAAAGAAATTTGAGAAGCTGCTCACAGCTGGAGAAAATGTCAAAGTAATAGTGGGTGGTACAGCTCGAGAAACATCTAAAAAAAAAAACTTTAAAAAAAAACAATAAACATTTTGGAAAAAAATAGTTGCTGCCTCTTTGTAAAGTTTAATTGGCAGTTGAATTCTAAAGTCGCAATTTGATTGACGTCTGGCGGCACAGTTATTGTGCAATTTCCTGTTTAAAACTGTATTTTATACAGGAAATGGTATTTTAATTGTTTTGTGTTCTCACTGCAAATACAGTATATAATGAGGATGAAGCATCTTTAGTCTGCACACTACAAATATACAAATATATTCTGTGACTTTTCCTGTGTTAAATCTGCTTACAGTTGGCATGTAGTGTAGAATTAGGACACAGCTAAGGAGGTGCAGATCAGTGATTCTTTTTTTTTTTCTATTTCTTCCATTTCTGTTTTGTTGTCAAAGTGTGTGTCCACCCCTAAGGCCCTCCCTGATTCAAGCTGTCAGAAGGAAGGAGAGGCTAAACTTGGTGAAGCGGAGAATAGAGCAAGGCACATGTCAAATATGAGGGGATCTTTGAGTAAACAAAGTATAACACAGAGCAAAGCAAAATCGTCTCTCATCCCATCACCGCGTTTCACGCTATTTCCTCTCTCCGTCTCTTTCTCTCTTGCTTCCTTGATCCCCACCTTTCTCTCCCTTTCTCTCTCCGTCTATCTTCCATGCCACATTTGCGATGTTTTATCTGTCCCTCAGTAATTCGGCAAAAAACATTGTGCACATCAGCACAACTTGTAATCAGTCAATCAGCACTGCAGTAAAAGTACATGCGCTGAATCAAAATGGGCGATAAAAGCAGTGGTTCTTAAGATTTTCTCGACAGCCAAGTACCAGCATGAGGAATCTGACAGATAACAGCACTATCCTCCTGAAAGGATCATTTTGTAACAGACATATTTGTTGTCAGAGTTATCTAAATAAACTTAGGGAATCATGTACAAAGCAGCAGCATAAGCAGCTCTGTCTCTCATTCTGGGCCTTGAGCCACTCTTTAACAAACCAGAGCATTAAGAAATTAAGCAAAGCAGCAAATGCAACAGAAACACACAACTCCTGTAGCCTATGGGTCGGTTCTAATAATTGCAATTGACAGGGACAAATTCCCTGCTCCCCTGTGTATGTCAGATGGGCTTATTCCCAAACTCCACAAATCCCCCTGTCCAAACACAACCATATGGTCTCCCAGTTGTTCGCGACCAGCTGTGCTACAGTGTATCTGGCATGGTTGCCATGTACTGTAGAAGAGCGCTGTCTCCCCCTCTATTCTAACTTAATAAATCCTTTGCAATGAGGCCAAAACTCCCTCCCAGTGAAGCAGAGTTCTTCTGCTTGGCTTTTACCAAAGTGAAAATTGTGTGCACAGAGGATGATTGCATAATTGGAATGAAGTGAATTTGAATTTTATGATTGCAGAGTTAGCTTAATGGTTGACACTGTAAGAAGGTCCCAGCACTTGCTGTTTGGAATTTGGATATGTTTGCTGGTTTAGAGTCTCTGGTTTCCTCCGAATGTAATTACTTAATGTAGTTATGACGACGACGACGACTGTGAGGGACTGGCAACCTGTTTTAATTGCTTCTGCCCAATGCGTGCTGAGATAGACTTCAGCTTCAGCGTATGAAAGGCAACAAATGTTTTATTTTTATAGAGCAACCATCACTACTTTTACAGTTCATGTCACATCTTAAAACAACTACAGCACATGTGTACTTTCAAATCAATTAAAAAAAATAAATAAAAACGTTTTAAGACATTTAACATAAATAGGTAACACGTTTAGAGTGGATGTGTGAATACATTTAGATGTATTATCATTTAAATGTTTTATCAATTGTTCTGTGTGTTTGAATGTTTGGCTTTGATGTTATTTTATTGGGTTTCCTGTAGTTGTGGTACTGTAATTATTTTAGTGTTTATTGTATGTAGTGTAAGTAATAAAAAAAAAAATGTTCTTGACATTTTAAAATGGACCCCAGGAAGAGTAGCTGTTGCCAAGGTAACAACTAATGGTTATCCAAATGAACAATAAACAATAAAAACAGGAACCTTTGGCAGTCATTTGCCTGTATTTAGACTCCAGGTTCTGGGAATAGAAGAAATTTATTTCCATTTATTCCACACTGGGACCAATAACACATAATTATTTTATATTATTATTATCCTGAGGGAATATTTTACCCATAGAATGCAGAGTGCATTGAATATCTGTCAGCATAAAACATGGGTGAACTAATTGGAATATTTTTTGAGAGATTTCAGTCCCTTTGCTTTCAGCTGATGTCATATAACTCTGCGGTTGTTTCAGTAACAACAATTTGTCGTCCATCCTAACAAGCTCGAACAATGGTGGAATGAAAATGGCTCCGCAGCAACTCAGGCAACAATCACGGGAACAGATGAAATAAGAGGAAAAGGGGAAAAAGAGCAGGTATTCCATTAGAGGCAATTTTAACTCACCTGGTTTGGCGGGAGGAACTCATGGTTGTTTTCATTCATGTACATGTTGTCACCATCAAACTGGAGAGACAGAGAGAGAGACAGAGAGAGAGACAGAGAGAGATAGAGGAATAGAGAGAGAGAGAGAGAGAGAGAGAGAGAGAGGGAGAGAGAAATGAGAAAAGAGTTAGGCAGAGGCCGACACATCACAACAGGGACAGAAAACAGAGATTTTCAGTCAGTCAGCGGAGACACAGAAACCGTGTAACACAGCGGCCTAATGACTGCGAGTCCTCGGCATATAGACCTCGATGCTCTGGTGGATGTCAGTAATTACAGTTCATTAGAGACACGTATAATTAGGCCCTGTCAAAGCTTGTGTAACTCACACTCTTCGTCTCAGCTTGCCGACAGCCGGAGGTTCTGTGTGTAAGTGTGCGCACACCTAACTGTGCAGTGATTCCTCGGGTGTCACAGGGCGACAAAGGCACAACAAAGTGATAATCACGACGTCGAAAGCGCACAAACTTTGCACCGACAGCCACGTAGTTAGTCAGCATGCAAGTTGGCCAGTCAAACCAAATCAAAGGCAACATTGACATAATCAAACGACATATGACAGGTAACTCAGTCAGGCGTTGACCCAGAAATTGATTTGCTGTGCCGCCGCACAGTTCGCTACAAGAGCTGTAGGGATTTCCAGAGACCTACTTTCCGTGTTTACTTTTGGGCAGTCTCTAAGAAAAAGTGTTCAAGATGATTTCTATTGAGTTGACATTTTCTAGAAAGCTGTAGGAGGTTCTTGATCCTCGCTCTGATCCCACGCCATTTGTGCCTCAGTGCGGGTTTTCCAAAATCTCTAAACTGGAGCTGATTATCATAATGACCATTAAACAAATACTGACAAATATGTTAATCTTGGAAAGCCCATCAGACACAGATTCTGTTTCCCACTCAGCCAATCATCCTAACCAGCACTACTAGCAACCCTGCCAACCAGCCACCCAGCTAGTGACCGAGACTACACAGACACAAGGGGTGAGAAGAGCCGTTAGCGCTTTGCCACTGAAAACAAGGACAGGGTAACCCGGCTAATCCAGAACTCAGAAACACAGAGCTCGAGAAGCCTAAAGGGGAGGCTTAGGCTGCAGGAAAGGTGGCGGTTTGAGGTTATGAGAAAGATGAGGGTGTACCCCTGAGCTAATGGCGAAGGAGTGGGTAGAGATCATGCATAAGTGGGAGTACGTAGGAAAGATACTGTAGGGAAGGGGGGTAGAGAGAGAGAGAAATAACAACAGAGAGTAAGAACAGAGAGCATGAATGAGAGAGAAATAGAGTCGAGGAGGAGGAGGGTTGTAGCAGTAGTGGCGATAGAGCCTGTGGTTGTTCTGGCTGTAGTGTGATTAACACTGGGGTCACAGCCAGAGGCCGCAGCTTGAAACACACAGGCATATAAACATGCACACAAACACAAACACACACACACACGCACGCACACAGTCCCAGAGGCCTTCCCTGCTTCTCTGTCTGACACTATTTGGCACCAGCCATTTAAAAGGGAACAAAACACACCTCAAGACAGCTAGTATTGGCGGAGATGTATTACCGCTGCTACTGTAAGGTCAAGTAACTGGATGGATATGCGCCTACAGTAACTTATTAGGTGTGTTTCTCAAGCTGTGCGCAGGGACCAAAAAATGGACTACAATATTTTTTTGTAGCCATGTTCCACCTCGTGTAATAACAATAATGTTCCACGGAATAAATATACTGTACTGCAGTTGTTGACTATGAACACTTTTGGAGTATTTCTTTGAATTTGCTCCATTCAAATGTCAGATTCCTCCACTCTAGAGTTTTCTTGCATTTTTGTCTCCATCGTTATGCATGACTCAGTCGGAGCGGCAAACAAACTACCGCACAAAGGCAATTCCTTGCAACATTATTCAATTTGAAGCCCCGATTCCATCTCAACATTATCATTCAGGCTCTGATGAAGCTTTTACTTCCAGCGCAATGATTTCTGTCTGATAGCACTATTAGTTTGTTGGAGGAATAATCATTGTATTCTGCAATGAACTTTCTTTATTGCTCTTGGAAAATGATTTTACACGCTATCCTAATCACATCGTGCGAGAAGTGACGGTATCTTGGGATAGGTTGTTTTCACACCTGCAAACCAGATGTCGATGAACAAAACAGGGTAAGTAGAAAACAATTATACAGAAACCGGAGTCTGTGGTGGTTCTCCCGCAGCACAATGTGAAGGAGTCACTGAGGGCAGCGTTGGTAGAATAACAAACAATATCTAAATCGAGAGGAAAGTTAAATATAATTATTTCCCGCCTCTTTGTGGTTAGCAACTGGTCGCTTGAGCGTAGTGTATTCATGCTACAGTACAGAAACAGGGAGGACTGTGGCAAATGTAACAAAAAGTTCAAATGAATAGCACAACAATTTGAGAAACAAATGTGCTTTTCTTACTGAGAGCTTCAAACAGGCGGAGACAGCTAGCCTGACACTGGCTGAAGATTAAAAAACCAAACCGGTTGTAAATCCGTACACAAAAAGGACGTTTAAAACAAAAACTTGTAGTTTTACATGCTTCCAGTCTGCATGCTAAGCTAAGCTAAATGGCTGCTAGCTTTAGCTTAGCCAAGTCAAGCTGTCAAACTGCCTGTGCACCAAAACATTTTATTCTGGTCTTAATTACTATGTTTCCTCAATGATATCATATTGTAGTAGTATATTTACAGTGGTAGTTCCACTTTACTAAAGGCATATATTGACAGAAAAAGAAATGGTTATAGAAATCACAAGGTCGCCTAAAAGTTTACAATATTCAAGCATCCACACAGCTTAAGTGTCCTTGCGAAAGACCCTGAACGCCTCCCTTTGTGTGCTATTAATTTGACCTCTGAGCAAGAAGTTCATTTCATCTGCGCTCTGATGTTCATTTAGCATTTTGAATACATAGAGGATAAGAAAAGCTCTGAAATGTTGGGAAATAGTGTCAAAAGCTGTACATGCAGTGAACGTGTACAGAGATGCATAATAACAAAATGTATACATTTAACCAGCCAAATAAACTACAATGCACTAAAAACAAATTAATAATGCATGGGGCTTTACAGCAATTGTCGGGGAAAGCTGCAGAAATCAGATAAAAAATGTGTGCATATGAAATCTGACTCATATTATGTAGATCTTTCTTTTTCGAGAAGTCATAATGGGCTCGGTGTGAACATACGAACAGTTGACATATGAGGAAAAGGGAGGTTTTGTAAGGGAAGGGCGAGCTTGACGTGTCTCTCTCTCTCTCTCTCTCTCTCTCTCTCTCTCTCTCTCTCTCGCTCTCTCTGTTTACTTTCCTCAGGCTTTGAGGTCATTAATCATAGCGGTCAAATCTACAGCAAAACAATTGAGAAAAGGAAAACACAGACAGAGAGAGAGAGGGATAGAGGGTGAAGCGGGGAGGAAGGGGGAGAGTGTGAAGGTGAGAGAGAGGTGGAAAGCTACAGTGAGATGGAGGAGAGGGGAGTCATGTTGAGCGAGGGATCGAAGGAATGACATTTTGAGATTGAGTTTGAGAAAGAAAAGGGACAAGTACGGCCTGTACAACTGACGCTCTCGACTCTAGGCTTCTGTTTGCATAGCCGAAATGCAAATACGAGAGAGAGGGAGGGAGAGAGAGAGAGAGAGAGAGAGAGAGAGAGAGAGAGAGAGAGAGAGAGGCAGGCTGCTCTTTGTTTTCATTTTCACAAAAGATGTAGTGAGGGAGAGAGAGAGAAAGAGAGAGTGGGGGGGGGGAGAAAATAAAGTGGTAGAGGTGCTATAAATAGCGCTGTGTTTGCGTAAAGCCAAACCGATGTCAGTTTGATGCAGGAAGAGCACCACAGTCATAGAGGTTATAAAACAACTGTTGACTGGAACACGGCATATTAGAAATGTAGCTTTCCAGAGCCTTCAGATTCAGGACTCACACACAGTGGCATCTCACAAACATCCGTACATTAAAGGATAAGTTTCCCTTACAAAATTATATTATACAACTTTTTGAAAAGTTTAAAAAAAAACGTCCGACTCCCGTCTTAACAACGGCTCAGATTATACTGTGTTCTGCGTACAGCACGTTGGTCGGACTGTGACCGGTCTGTTCAGTGCCGTCAACTTTAGTGTTTGAATCCTGTGTCACGCTTCAATTTCATACATGCGATCTACTTTGTGCTTCGTATGAATCTGTGTTCGTACGTTTTGGATATGTTACTTTGCGAGTATGTTGCCTGTCGCTATCGAGTACGTTATCTCGCAAGTAGGGTTGTGCGGATCCGTTTCTTTCCTCTCCTTCCTGGAATCCAATTCCAACACCTAAACCCTGAGTATCTGCTAATACTGTGAGTACTGATTGGATACCATTGCTCTCTTTTCCCCCAAATTAACAATCTGTATAACCTCACTATATGGAACTCCTTGGGACGATCAAGACATTACCATGCACTGGATGCTGTGGCCCTAACGATTGAGTCACCTGCCCGCTGTGACTGAATTATTTGTAACACATAGCAAAAACAGTGAGTTTTATAATATATAGAGGATCCACTTACTGAGGTCAGTAACACAGGCAGTGCAGCCCCTACTATAAAAATAAATAAAGCTTTTTTATTTAATTTTCTATCAATTCTATAGTCCTACTACGATGGTTACTTTGCATTCTGCGCTACAGCGTTGCTAACCTGCATTGATCTACAAGAGAAGCTTTTCTCATAAGGTCGCTGTGAGCAAGGCTGTGCTTTACTGTACGTACTGAATGCCAAATCGCACAACCAGTAACTGCGGCCAGGGATGTTTTATATTTAAAGAAAGATGATGCAGGAGAGAAACGCAGAGAACAGAACTCAACCCTCCTTCTAGTTTCTTTTCATGGTTACAATGTGCGCCTCCCTAGTTTTTCAGCCCAGCGTTACTAATCGCATGTCAGTCAATGTGCCGATGGAAAGAGGCAGCAGTCAAAATACCTGTGTCAGGACTGTGGTCATTAGAGCATTCAGTGACTCGCTGGCAGGCACACACACACACACACACACACACAGATGAATGCACATGCGTGAATGCACACACACATACATATAGACATAACCAAAGCACAGAGCATGGGGGATGGTGTGGTGTAAAGCAGATATGGATTGCCTGTGTGTGTGTGTGTGTGTGTGTGTGTGTGTGTGTGTGTGTGTGTGT